>MU224995.1:265373-314624 GCA_018584345.1 Thuja plicata
TATATATATATATATAACATGTATAAATATTTTTAAAAAAATTGTATCATGTATGTATTATATATGTATATCACTGTCTATTTTTAATTAACTATAGAGTTCGTATTTATTTCAAGATTATTATATTAAATTGAATACTTCTATATTTGTATAATTAAAAATTAATAAAAATAAAAACTCAATTCTAATAATATCTTTGTACATTGAAACTAAGAATTATATAATAATAAATTTTGATTTAAAAAAGTAACATATTTATTAAAAGGAAATTTAAAATAATATTCGATATATAACTCATTTAATGTAGATTTAAATTCCTTTCTTATTTTTTTTATTTGTTTATTTTTACAATAACATTGGGTACATAATTCTTTTTATAGTTTGAATCAAAGAATAAAAATAAAAAGCTAAAAAATACCTAAATCTATATAACTTAGATTCTCAAATTTCATGCAAATAAAAAGATAGCCTTCATTAAAAAAAAGTATGATACTTAAATAATTATAAATAATTTAAAGGGAAATTTTTTAATCTTTTATAAATATATTAATAATTAACTAATATATTATATTTTACTCTATAATAATTTTAAATAAACAATTCTAAAATAAAATAAATCTAAATTATTTTTAAATTTTTAAATTTAATTTAAACCAATCTAAATATTTAAAAAATATTAATCGTTAAATTTGTATCATTGTTCTTTTAAAAATAATAATTTATTCCCTATTCTTCTTCACATTAATTTTAGCAACATGTAAAGGATTTAAAAATTGTTAACCAACTGTCAAGTGACATTTTGGACAAATTTACTATGTTAGTATCTTACAATTAGGGCGTTCCATAAGGCCCCATTTGCTTGAGGAATTAGAATTTGACTCAAAACCTGATTATCTCAAAAGAAGGTTTTGAAATTCTGGTATTGTGTATTCAAAAGATAGTTTGGACCGTTTGGTTGACCCAGAAGATGACTAAGACAATCCATCTTCTGTGTTTGGTTGCCAATTTCAAAATTAGAATTGGAACTGAGTATTCTGAGCAACTGAGTCAAAAAAAGAACATACCAGGTGCCAATAAGAGGTGATGAAGAAAAAGTTGTTGTGCATAGGAAAAAGAAAAGCAGTGCGGTCAAGTCTATGACATTGATTGTGCGGTGGGTTCCCCACAGTACTCACGTTCATTTAAATGCCTCTCAATTGACATGAAAAAATCAAACAAAATAGTAATGCAACATGCCCGCCCTGCTCATAAACCTAAATTAGGAGAGAAACCTGCATTCAAATACTCTTTATTATGAGTTCTTTCGGTCAAACTACCAAACATACTTTGTGAAAATGCTCTCCAAGTAAAGGCCATCGAGATTCAAAATCGCGACCTCCAGATGCCCCAAAACCCATACAACTGTATTTTTCCCGTCTCCGTCTGTCATCTAAATTAATTTTCAATTTCGTGAACTTCATCACCGTCTAATCCCCATTCGCAATCCTTTGTGAGATGAAGCAACAACTACAGAGGAAAAATGACAGGACTCAGGCCAATCAATCAAGACTGGGAACCCGTCGTTATCAGAAAAAATGCACCCAATTCAACAACCAAGAAAGACGAAAAGGTTGTCAATAATGCACGACAAGATGGAGCGCCCATTGAAACTATAAGAAAATGTATACGGACCCGAGGGATTGATAAAATGTGGTTCACAAAAACCAAAAACCAGAATTAGATTTCAAATTCCACCTATTGGTTGGGAAGATTGTGTCGCCCATTTTGGGGTCAAAATCAAAATTTGGGGTCCAAAATTGGAATTGCATATTAGCGAACCATATGGAAGATTTGGGAAAAAATCAGAAGTTCCGCACCCAATTCTGCCTCAATTTCGAGAACCAAACGGGGCCTGAAAACATATTTCATTGAGGCACTTTGTCATTAAGTTCAAGTGCCCTGGGTGGTTTTACACTTTGAATATTCTACAATCACAACCTCCTACCAAATAGTTTGTGTGCCTTGTTTACGCTTACACATTTTTGCAGACATGTCTTTTAGGGTAGTTTCAGCTACACCATCTGACAGAGGTGTCATGATAGATGTTCATCCCATGTTGTAAAACTCTCATTTTCCTATAGGCTAGGCAGATGCTAACAAGGGTGCAAAATCTAGATTTACATCTACCTATCGCATTTTATTGAACATTTCTAAAGCATTTTCAACAAATCCCTTTCGTGTACCTCTTGTAGTCACATTTGGGTTATTTTTCGCTAGAAAGTGTCCTTCCTAAGAGTTGTCTTGTACATGGTTGGTCAATGCCTGAGTGTCATATGTGGGTGTGAACTGGTGTAGGTATTCCACTAGTGTTAGATCCACCTCTATTTATGTGATGGAGGTGGAGCCAACACTATTTCTCATAGCTACACAAAGGGTGTGGGTTTGGGTACTGAGATCATTCCTACATTTGTTCTAGTCTACATTATTTTCTCTGCCACATACCCAAAGCGTAGTGCTCAGGATGGTCATGTAAGGATGACTCCCCATCTATGCCCTTCATATAAAGTGTAAAAAGTGCCTCTACCATGTTTCGTTTATATATAAATTACACCAAGTGATATTGGATTTCCAAGGTCCTTAACTTTAAATGGGAGCTTATGGACTAAATTTTGTGCAGTGAAAGTTCTACAAAATTAATTCATACCCTAGATTTTAATGAGTTTCTTTGATGTAGTGGATTTTTTGGGTGTGTCTATTTTTTGGGAGGAGCAACAGCATACCATTAGTACATTTTTGAAACAACGGCCATTAAGGCCTTGGGATCCTTCCATGGGAATCCACAAATCTAAACTTTTGTTCTAGTCCTGTTATAATCTAGAAATATTTCTTATTTATGCAAATAATGATGAGAATTTCTAACTTCGATATGAAATAACTGCTTTATTTTGTATCAATGAAAGCTTCAGGGCTATGGATTATATTTCAAAGAATTAAAAAAAAACAAATATCTCATAATGGTGATTTTCTATTTCTTTTTCATCATAGCAATAAACATTCTCTTGTTAATTTTATTGAATTTAGACAATTTGTTCAAGATTTAGTAGACCGGTCTCTTATTTGTTTAACAATGGATATCATACTTTTTCTTGATATCCAAAATATACCTTAACATTTCTCTTTCCTATTATGTCATTCTCCATCATGTAATCTTAGTAGCTTAATTCACTTGGGGCCCTTTGTTTTTCATAATGTCCATTATGATCCACATAATAGGTCATTTCCCTTGTCTTTCCGATTGTGGGGAAAGGTCTCTCTATATTCTTAATTTCTCCTTCCAAAGGATCCATTATCTCTTTATTGCTTAAATCTCATATACTACGATGTCCTTCCAGGCCTAGACTTGTTTGTTGAGCATCTTTCTTATTAGGGGATCGATATCCTTCTCTACAACCTCTTCCTTGCTCAGAAGTGTATATCTCTTATAATGGATTTTTCCACTAAATTAGTACAATGTGACATTGTTTCTCTTTCTACTTCATAGGACCCATTTTTGTCTTTCTGGGTTTGCATCTTTTATAGTGGTACATTCTTTGTATCATGATATTCTTTGTTTCACGCAAGGCATTATCATCTTTATTAACAATCTTGTCCATGCCTCAAGAGCATGTCTATTATAAACAATCTTCCACTTAGGGAGTGTATGGTGTTTCTCTTTCTTTCCAAACGATCCATTATTCCTTTGTTGACTTATTTATTTAATACTGAGATATTCTTTCTTGCGTGAATTTGTTTGTTTTACATGAGGATCTTCTCTTTTTTAGGAGATGTACACCCTTGTCCACAACCCTATCCTTGCTCAAAATTTTATGTCTATTATGAAATATATGTTACTTAGGGTATACAATGTATTATATTTTCCATGCCTTCACCCTTGGTGGGGAAAGGTTTCATTAATCAATATTTGTTTCGCTTCTCCTACTAAGGATCCATTTTTTCGGTGTAGTGGCGTTTGTTTATCATGTGACATTATTTTCTTATATGGAATTTGATCATTTAGATTCAAGATTCTCCCTTATGAAAGAGGTGTGTATCCTTGATCATAACCTCTTCCTTATTTTTAAAATCATGCTCATTCTAAACAAATACCCTCACTTGGGGGCTTAAAGTGTGTCACCCTTCGTCAAGAATCCCTTTTACATGTAGTGATAGGGGGGCTAAAAGGGTGCATTCTTGTTCTCCTCCCCACTTTGTCTTGAAGATGTTAGCTTTGTTCAAGGACTTATCTTGAAGGTATATGTCTTGTAACCAATATCTCTTCATTTCAAGGGTCTCTTCTCACTTGTGGATATCCATTCACAGTTATCTATTCCTTGGATAACCAGAGTCTTCACTCTTTGATGAGGATTTTTCTATATATTGTTATTTTAAGGATGTCTCCTTGTTGTTGGAAGTAGGTATCCTTGTTATATTTTCCTTATGATGCCACCATATTCCTATGTCACCACCATAAGAAGGGGGGAATACATGCATGCTCCTTGTACATTATGCATCCTTATTGATCCCTAAGGAGACTATACTTTCCTTTGGATTGGTCACTTTTAGTGGTCCTTAGAGTGAGCGCTTTTATCGAACCTTAGACTGGTCAATTTTATCGGTCCATAGAATAACCATTTTTATTGATTCTTAAACTGATCCTTTTCATTGATCCTTAGATTGATTTCCATGATAGATCCAAATGAAGATTGTTCTTTCTGTAGAATTGATCACGTAAGTTGTCATGTGTGCAACCCATTTTTCAAGGTAGAGTTGACTATCATAACACAACTTGCAAGACCATGAATTATTGTTCTCTCTCTCTTTGGGATGAGTGGAACTAGCATAATACATATTTCTAACCTTTCTAATTTTTCCCCCTCTTCGTCTCCCATGGATCACCTAGCATAGCACAATATGCTTGACTGTTAGATTAATGGTCTCTCTCTTTCTTTCCATGCTCTTATAGATTTGTGAGTGGGCTAGATCATATAGATTTTTCCTTGGTGTATGCTCTTTCCCTTTCCATATGAATACTTGTGCTTTTTCAATAGCTTTTCAAACATGATGCTAGTGGTTGGGACATTTTCTCAATCGAGGTCTCTTTTACTAGTTCATTTAGAGTTTTTTTTAAAGTACTAACCCATTTTGTTTGTGTCTTTTGTCTTTTGTTATCTTTTTTTGTTTTCTTTTCATCTTTTGTTTTTGTTCCCTTGCACGTGGTTTTCTGAGTTGGGATCCTTCATTTGGGGGCTTGCATCCTTAATCTTAGTGATGTCTTATCTCTTTGTAGTTTTCCCATGATCATTTATCTCTCCTCTTTTCTCTCATTTCCTTTACCATGAGATTGAGGTAGACTCATATGCTCACTAAAGTGGGGGCTGAATGTACCATCATAAATTATATACACCTTATAGGTGTGTACAATTTCATGATTGTTTAGCACCCACCTTAGTGTGCTTTCATTTTAGTATGTGTAATAGGACTTCATATGGTACTTAATGAGCACCTAAATTCAAATATGGATACTATGTTATTTCAATTTCATCTAAAATCAATGTAAGCTCTTAATTATAGGCATGCTACTTTATTATTTATGTTTGAATTTAAAGAATTCATAAACCAATATCACCTACAACAAAATACATGTCACAAAGGCAAAGAATGGAGACAAAACTCACATAGATCTTAAAGATGAAAAATATTCATTCAGAGAGAGAAATGAGGGAATTACAAAAGAATTGATAATTAAAAAGTGATCAATCCTAATAAAGGAGATCAAAACCCTAAGAAGGGTGGAGAAACCTAGGTTGCATGAATAATTAATAAAAGAATTAATTATTGCATGCCCACAATTTAGCTTAAGTGAACTAGAGATAAAAAGGTGACTTAATAATTAAATCAATAATGAAAATGATGTAGGAGCATTCTAGGATTCTTGGAAATCCTGCATCACACAAAAATATATTTTCTTTGGAGAGTACTTGGTGTTTTTTGATGAAGTGTTACTCGGTCAAAGGCGTGTTATTGCTCAATCACAGTGTTGGCCAAGGAGCTCGGTCGCTGAAGGGCTTAGAAACCCTGGTGCTCGCTAGAACCTGCTTGGCGATGTCTGTGGTGCTTGGTCATAGTATCTTCTTGGCGATGCGTGGCTTTCTTGGCATATGTTGGTTGTTGGCACTCGGCAGTGTTGCTAACGCTCCACAGTTGGGGCTTGCCGACTTGTGTTATTGCAGATCTGGGAGGCCAACTTGGGGCATTTAATATTTGCAGCATAGCATTTAATTTAGATCTCTCATTGGGGATTGTAGGGACCTAAATCTAGGTCATTGGTATCTCCTATGTTTAATTTGGTGGCTGACCTATTAGTTGCCACTTGTATTTAAGTAGTGTTATGTTGTTAGCTTAGGGTATCACTTAGAGGGGATCAGATTTGAGGATCTGAGTATTGGATCTGAGTTGTATATTTTGGTAGAAGGTAAATGGCATGATGCTTGTAGAAGATCTGTGCTAGATCTTGAATTCATATCTTTGTATTTGGCCATAACCAGAAGGCCTTACAGCCTGACATGTTGCAATAAATTGAATATTGATTCCTATCTCTGGTATTATTGTGTTTTTCTATTTTTTTATTGTTGAAGGCCGCAATTAGGGTTTGAACTATCCATTCTTGGATTCTCCATCCTTGGATGGCGTCAAAAAATGTGACTTAATAATTAAATCAATAATGATTTAATTAATAAGTGAAAATACATTTTTACTCTAACACCTAATAGGACTTCATATGGTACTTAATGAACACCTAAATTCAAATATGGATCCTATGTTATGTCAATTTCATCTAAACTCAATGTAAGATCTTAATTATAGGCATGCTACTTTATTATTTCTTTTCTTTAACCATATATTAGCCTATATTGGCCCCATGTTACTATTTGTTGCCTTTGTACTTCTTCACGACCTCAAAATTAGTTGTGCTTTGTGATCTGGCATCCCCTAGCTATTTAGGGCCCGTGGTTTAAATTTGAGCCCTGATTGGTGGGTATAAAATGACTAAATCATTATATACCTAGGTAAAGGAATACCTTGGACATTCTATACCCCAGGTTTTGGGCTGAGATTTGAATCGGGGACCCGGCTTGGTAATTTAGCATGGTATTTGGATTTGTGGTCCATCCTCCTTAGTTTTAACCCCCAAAATATCATGAGAGGTGTATAAGCACCCCATCTCTCCTCATTTGAAAAAAAAAGTTCATAAGGAAAAGAATCACATCTACTCTAAGGCTTTTGCATCTATTATTAAGCAATCAAGTTTAAGGTTTGAAGGAAAGCATCCAAGCATTCAAGATCTAGACTTGTTCTCAAGAATTCATGGTATTCTTCTCCATGGATCAAAAATTTTCCCCTCATTCAAGGCTAAACAAAAGGAGTCAATCATAAAGGAATAAGATCATTCATCTACCTACTTCATTCTCTCTCTCCTCCCAAGCATTGTGGCAAACTATAACTTCCATTACACAAGGTTTTGTCTTTCATGATTTCCTTTTAGTTTTTTGTTAATTCAAAGTTATTGCATCAACCTATTTGATCACATTCAAATAAGTATTTGCATTTTACAGGTATGATATATTTAATTTTTTAGATCTATCCTTTGCTTTATGAAAACACGGTTTCATTTATCTTATTTCATTTTCAAGGTTGATTGCAAACATTTTTTTGACTGAGGCAAACCCCACTATACAACCTTTTTCCTATTTTTTTTCCATACAGGAACAGGTGGTGAACCTATCATTGCATATATGGAAAGTACAAGATCTCATAGGTGATCTATGAAAGTTTCAAGAAAAAGTACTAGGTATATAGTGAGAAAGGCTTTCTATACCCAGTAACAGAATGCCCAAGGTATTCTATACCCTCCAAATTAGCCTCAGATTCAAACCATAGGTCAGTACTACTATTTAGTTATTGTTTCAAGTCAATACAGGTTCTTGTCTAATTTCTGTCTATCCATTTCAGCTGAAAGTTTTCATTTAAACTTATTTAGCCTTCCATCTTGCATTGTCCTATTATCAATTCTTCTTAATCATAGTGATGGATTATTGCACATGCTAAAAACTTAAGTTTGACTTGAGCCTAGTGGGTCATCTTCCTTATGATTGTGCAATAAGGAAAGAGGAACAATCCACATTGCCTCTATTTTCCTATTGTACAGTGAATAATATACCCACTTCCAATAACATTTTATGTAGAGGAGTGAAATAATAATGATATGTTGTTTGGTTCTTTTCATGGTCTTTCCAGCTACTATTGAGATATAAATCATCCAATACATTTTCCTAAAGATGCACCATATCTAAAAAAAGGTCATAGGGAACATTGTGTTAGCTACATATGAATTTTGGGTCCTTCTATAACAACAAACTCTCTCTCGATTACTAGATCTCTATGTGGTTGAAGGAGGATACAAGAACCCAACAATAAGTAATAGCCAAATTCATAAATTTCTATGCTTCAAATTTGTGCCTATTGAGACTCGTGTGATTTTAGTTTGGGATATGATTGGACATGTGCATAGAAGAATACAATATTCGTGCAATATCATTATATTCGACTATTCTGGGTTGGTGATGAGACCAAAAATATCTCCTTACAAGCGACATCTTCAATATTAAGTCAAGTCAATAATATATACTAGTGTCTCTCTCAAATACGAGAACAATAACAATAGTTATGAATTATATCAAATCTATATCAAAGGTTTAAATTAAACAAGAGCTTGGTGTTACTCATGATTGTCAATTGTTTATTTGTCAAATGTTCATGTAATTGATTGAAAGAACTTCTCAATATAATTTTTAAACAAATATTCAACCTTCTTTAAACTTAGCTCAATATACAGTCAAGTAGATAAATCAGAATAGAAAGGTAAAAAAATTAAAGACATAACTAGGGTGGCTTACTATAGTGGTATCAAAGCACAAGTCATCTTGCCAAATGTGTGTTGAGATTCAGTGATTAGAGATGGATAATAGGGGAAGGAGTCCCTTAACAGTTCAGTACAGTAAATTATTTAGAGAGGTCAAATATGTACCTTGAAATGAATTTATTAAGGTGGTTTGTATGCTCCATGGTTTCGGAAAATAACTTATAACTTATTGTCCATCAAATAATGTTTTTGTTAGGAAGTTGGATGAAATGGAAACGCACTTATCAAAATTGGACCTAGCAGATTTTTATGGTTCGAAGTATGCAATAGATGTTCCAATGATTTCTTTAGTTCAATCTCCGATGACAAGGAATCTAGATAATGAAGCGAGACTTGCACTCACTAGTTTTCTTAGTGACATTACTAGGATTACATCTCCTGAGGTTCCCTTTGAAGATGACATAATGACGGAGATTCTACAACTAATTGTGGAGAGATTTGATGGGTTACATGATCTCCAAGGTCCTACCTATGGTAAATGAGCTAATATTTTAGAAATTATGTCAAAATTCAGATCATTTGTCATTATGATTGATCTCTAATGTAATGATTTGATTCTTCAAATGTTTCAATGATTCTTAACCATAATCAAGATACCTCGCCCAAAAATAGTGAGAACTAGCATGCAAACTATTTTGTCCTTAATCTTAGATGAGGATGAGGATGAGGATATTTGCAAGTGGTTTTGATCAAACTTTTTGACCATTTTGAGGAAGGAACATGCTCTATCACCTACTACTTATGAGTTATCAAAAATATTAGTTGAACATTAAATTAATAAGTTCAATAAACTATTGAATCAAGAGGAGCTAACTTCATTGGGTTTATAGGTTTTGGTTATCCAAAAAAGAGTAAGAACCAAATAATAAGAGAGCATATTTGTTTCACATGTTAGGATGCTTGGACACCAAATCACATATTTGGGATTAGTAAGGGAATTGTTTATTCCAGCCAAGTGGTGTTGAGGACAAACAAAAAGATAAGGTTATAGAATTGGAAAAAGGTGGCCTATTTCAAGAAGAGAGTATGCTAGAATATAATATGTCTCTAATGAAGTTCATGTAACTTCATATAGTGAGGAATTGTTTGAAAATGGTGATATAGTAGAAACCTTGTCTTTGCATTCAAATCGTACCAATGAATATTTTGAGGATAATGATGACATTGACAATGCCCTTGAAAGGTATGATGAATCATATATTTTTTAGCAGTAATTCACTTATGCATGATTATGTTTTGAGGAACAAAAATAGAAACTTGGAAGATCCCAAATTTGACAAGGAAGAAAATACAATTGAGGATGCCTAATTGGTAAATTCTAAAATGAAAAAGATCAGCAAGTTGTTGGAGGGAGTTTTATGTCATGAATCTTAATATAATGTAGAAATGATAAATTTATTATTAAACAATGAGTTGTCCTAGCTTGTGTTTCAAAATTATGAAGAGAAGGTGACACTTGTTGGTACTATTTCCTGTTTGGGGTTTGCCTTGTAAATTTTTTAAGTCTCCTGTCATTCATGTCATCCAAAGGTTTAAAATCATGGTTAAAATTGTTCTCATGCCTCTACAAATTTTTTTCTAGTCCTCAACCTAGTTGGAAATGCTAAAAAACCCTTGTTTCATGTCTCCTAATGTAAATTTGGTCATAAAAACCCTAGGCATTGAAAATGTCTTCTAATTTCGTGTTACTTTTTCACTTAAATCATGTCTTGAATGGGTTCATTTTAAAGTGGTCATGTTTATTAAATTTTTTACTCCTAACACCATGGTCTTACATTATTCCCTAAGTCCAAAGTCCCCTGATGTTTTAATTAAAGTTATTATCAGTCGATCAAGTTTGTTTTAATCGGACGGCCTGCTTAGTAGCTTAATCCCAAACCAATAGACATCTATCCAGTAAGCCATTATGTCGTGATACCATGTGTCTTTGGTGGGTCTGATGGTCATAAAGGTTCTCAATTAATCACTAGGAAGATCCTGGAAGAATCAACGATAGACTTAATCGCTTAGTTCCAAGATGCGCATCATCTATCATATAAGCGATTAAGCGGTACTGACGCATGTCAAAGGAAGTAATGTGGATCCTGTTGTAGGCAACATAAAGGTGATTAAAGTTTAGAAAGATCTAACGGTTGGCATAATTACTTAAAGGAAAGATGCACAACATCTATCAGTTAAGCGGTTAAGCGGTGAAGACATGTGGCATTTGGTGGACTCGGGTATTCTGAGCTGGAGATGAGTAAAACATAGACAACTTGTTTCTCATCCTATGGTCTGCTTAATGGCTTATCTCAAAGATGCATGAGATCTATCATCTAAGCCATTAAGCATTGTTGACACGTGTCAAGAGGCTGACGTGTATTCCACTAAAGGTAAAGTTGACCGTGAGATAAAAGTTGGAGAAGTTTGAGAAGATCTAACGGCCCACTTAATTGCTTAAAGAGAAACCGATCAACATCTATCATCTAAGCCATTAAGTTGTGACGCCACATGTCCTAGTGGGTCTGGCTAAGGTCGTAAAGATAGAATTAAAGGAACAACACCTACATAAAAGATCGACGGTCGGCTTAATCACTTGAAGGTAAAGTGCTTGAGATCTAATGGATAAGTGATTAAGCCGTGATGACGCATGGCACAGAAGGTGGGTCTTGTACAGTGCAATTATCATGTTAATAAGGTTGCAAGTATGAAAGGATCATACAGTTTGCTTAATGGCTTAAAGGTAAAGTAATCAACATCTAGTGATTAAGCCATTAAGTTGTGTTGACACGTGTCCCAGGTGATGACGTTACAGCCACAATCAGTAAACTCAAGGTGAGATAACTGCCAGACAGGTCAAGGTGAATCTAATGATAGACTTAGTCACTTAAGGAGAAGAAGCATGACATCTATCATGTAAGCGATTAAGTCATGTTGACACGTGTCCCAAATGAACAGTTGTTTTCGGGAGTAGAAGAGGGTTGTTAGATGAAGAAGATGCTGCTTGAAATCTACGACCCAGATTCAAAGTTACTAAAATAAGTTTCAGTGAGCTGTTAACCCATGAATTTGAAGCAGGTGAATTGATTGCAGAATGTGTGGCCATTTCTATTTAATTCAATGCAAAAGATTGATTTGACTAAAGTAGTATAATTCATTGTTTTAGCTTGAATTCACCATAATTTACCAAAATCGTTCAAGAGAAGAATGGAATTGCAGCAATTTTCAGCTCCTTGCGACAGAATTGCAGAACGGGTAAGTCTTCTCTGATACAACAAAGTTCAGACTTCCAGTAAAGATTTGAAATTTGAAAATATTTTAGAATTCTCATTCAAATCTGAATATTATCTCTGTAAAGCCCTAGATTCAAAAATGGCCCCTAAGATTGAACTCTCTGGAGAGGTAGACTACCATAAGAGAAATGTTAGAGAGGATCTTCTGCAACAATTAAAAGGATCCACGGGTGATGCAACCCAGATTAAGAGAATAGTCCCAACTCATCTCCGCTTCAGAGTAGGAGAGGGTTTATATGACACATGTAGGTGGGCCAAGGATGTTAAAACTAGTCTAAATGGTCTAAGTCTGTTTAGAACTGCCTACAGCCAAAGGAATGCTCCTACCCCAGATTGTAACATATGGGACTTAGACATGGGAGAATTGATAGTACTCGAGGTATTCATGGATATAGATTTGTTCACCCTGATAGCCAACACTTATGAAAAAGTATCTAGGGTTGTTAGGGATACACAGGGAAACATGTTGTTGACTGTCATAGCCGATGAGATCAGGAGAATTTTCAGATTAAGTGACTCATCAGTACAAATGGATGATATTGAATTCAACTACTTTAAAGAAGTATACCAAACCCAGAGGGAATATTACAAGAATGAGGCCCTGAAAGGATACTTTAACAAAATAAGGGATTTGATTGTAGTAGGGCCCAACACACCAGAGCTATTTAAGTTGGAATATTTCAATGGTAAGGCAAAGAAAATGTATAGTGCCTTGTGTCTGGTTTTAGGAGAGGATGAAGAAACAACAATTCTTGTTCATATGATGCTCATGGTGGTTCAGATTCTACATCCCCACCTATCAGTATTTTTTGACTATGATTCTTACATTGCCCAACAAATGCATGAAGGTCTAATAGGTATCCAAGACAATAACATACTCAAACCGATGGGGTGGTATTCCCTTATGATGCACATGTTTTTGTTCAATAGTGCTGACTTCTTTGAGGAGGAGATGGACCTAACTAAGTTCCAAGGTGATGAGGATTTGCATGTTCAAATGTGGAGTGCTGACCTATCATGGGATAGAAAAGAAGCCAGTTATGTATACTTTGACAGTGTTTTTGCTGCTAGGCTTAAGTCATTTTTATCTAGACAAAATGCAAGGATCCATACAGATATGATGAAATTATTGAGACCTATGGAGTTTTCCCCAAAGTTAAAAATTGCCCACAATTGGGGAGATTTGATTTTATACCCTATTTCTACAGTAATAAGGGTTTATGGATTCAGAGGAACCCCCAATGTGCTTCCCTACAGAGTCCCCCTAAAGATTGGAATTGCAAAAATTCTGAGACAATTGGGTGGACTACAAGAGGAAGCCCTAACATGCAAAATAAAGGGAAGCATTTTCCCTGCCCTTACAAGAGCCCATCATTTCATCATCGTAAAGCCTGGGTGGACACAGTTTGACAAATATTTTGAGCCCTACCATCTAGAAACGTCTGTATCCAGGTGTACAGACAATGAATATTTGACAATGGGCATGTTCAAAAAGAGAACCAAGTGCTTGACATTAGAGCACCAATTTAATTTCCCCAAGGATATTGTTAGAAATGTTTTTGATCTGAGTGACCAGGAGGTCAGGAAGGAAAAGTGGCTTGTGTATAAAAAGTCTTTGGAATTTGTTCACAATTTTGATAGATCCTATGATCCTTTGAGGGAATTTTTTCCCTGGGCCAAAAATATTGAGTCCCTAATGACATTATTTGAGGGTATCATGCAGACCCTCAGTGAGAAGAAAGAGAAAGCGATGGAATCTGAGCTAGAAAATGCTAAGGCTAATCTGAGCAGGCTCTCACAGGTAAGGGTAGTCCCACCAGGGAATTATGTAGTCTACAAGAGAAGAGGGCATAGCACCATTACACCCAAAATTGATAAGACTTCTGATAAAAAAGGCAAAAGGTCGGCAGATGCCAATGCCCAAAATTTGCCATCTCCCAAGAAATAGAAAGTAGAAGGAAAAGAGAAAGAGATTGAGTTAAAATCTCCTTCCCAGTCCCCTATACATATGGATGACCAGGCTATTGCTGAGCAATTGGTCCAAATGGGGAACATAGGCTAAGTATTTGTTACTGCTCAAGAGCTACAAGAAGGAGTGCCAGAGGCACCTAGGCATATAACTCTGGATCTCACAGTAGCAAAGTTTGCAAGTAAGGAGCTAGACTATGTAGCCAAATAGGCTAGTGAAGAATTCTGTTCAGATGACAATTTTGTTAAGGCTAGGGCCTTTATTCAATTTTTATGGGGAATTCATATTGATGAGTTCAGAGATAAGTGCCAGAGGTTGTAGGAAGCCCAACCAAATCATAACAAAGATGATATTGAAAAGGAGTTCAAGCAAGAGATAATGTCTAAATTTGACAAAATCACCCCTGAAGAGGGTAGGGAGTTGGTAAAAAAGAAAGTAGTCCTCATCTTACCCCAATGGGATTTGGCTGATGCCATAGTTTTTGATGTTGTTAGGAAGGAAGAAAAACCATTGAGAACTACTGGAGCATCAATTGGTGCCCAGTTTAGTGAAGATCATGCAGCTCTAGCAATCTAGTCTTTGAAGAAGAAGGATAAAAGGAGATTGAATGAAGATGACCAATCTGAGGACACAAGCAGCCTCATTGTCAAAAGAGTTTCTGATACCTCAAGTATTGAGGTAGCTAACCTTGTATTTCAAACTACCAATTTGAGTTTGAAGGTAGCTGAAAAGGAGAAAGCTGCTTATAATAGCCTGAACCAAAAGTATGAATTTGTCTTAAAATCATACAATGATGAAAGGGTTAAATCCCCGCAGAAGGATGAGAGAATAGCATTTCTGGAGGGGAGGCAAACAGTACAAATAATGCCTCAGAAGAGGATTGCACAAGGACCCCACCAGCCTTCCTCATCAAGTCCCATCATCAATTACCCTCCTTCCCCTGTACCATCTACTTCCACCACCCTAGAGGAGCTAGAACAGGAAAGGGCAATGCTGAAAGCTGCAAGAGAAAAATTAGAAAGGTAGAAGAAAGAATGGGTAAAGCAATCTGTGACCTTTAGAGAAGCAGAAGCATGGGTAAAGCAGAGGTATGCAGATAAAATATACAATGCTCTTATGCATTGTACTCATGAAGTAGTACCCACTGCTATTTATGCTCAAGGTAAGAAGATTGTCAATATTATGAACGAATATCATGAAAAAAAAGACACTCTGGATCAGTTAGTGAGCAAGTGGAGAGGGAAAATAGAGGAATTAAAATTATTTCACACCTCTTGCAACAAAAGTAATGATGTTAACATAGTCCTAACTAGCACCCACAAATGTGTCAAATTACTTTTGGATATGGATATCAGAAGAGACATTGTTATGAGAAAGGTGCTTTCTTTAAAAAGGGAATATTCATAGGATAAATATGAAATGTTCCCAAACCTCTTTAGGAAGAATGGAAACATCAAAGATGAGGAGTTGTGGTACCGAAAAATGAATGAAGCATTAGCAGTCAGAACTAATAGTATACTAACTTTGGAGAGTACCTCGCTTTTTTCTCAAACAATTGAGATAGTGGGTAAGGCCAGGTCATTTTTTTCATTCTGGTCAGATGAGATAGAGAAAGCACATGTCATGTGGAAGGAGATCAAAAGTAGAAAATATGAAGTTCTTGGCTTCATTTGGCCGAGTGATGAGGTGTATACTTCCTGGAAGGACATGTATACAATAACTGATCCAGGTGAAGGAGAAGATATGCAAGTGGATGGGGAAGCACAACATAGTAGTTGATGCAGTTGAAAATGGATATCATACATCACCAACATCAGAGGTGATGGTTTCCACATGGCTATCCCCCAGAAAATACAGGGAAAATGCAATCACCATGTGGCCATAAGACAAAGAATCTGTTGGAATATCTTGTAACAAAAGTGGTTTTTCTGTCCACTTGCTATTTTGTCATGTTATTCTCTGAGTTTTGTCTTCTAGCCTAGTCATCTGAAGCTTGTTGCATCCTTGATCTTTGAGGATTCTAAGATGACTAGTGCTGGCTATATATAGTAAGTTGTAACATATTGTAAAGGATGGTAAAAAGAAGACTGTGAAGCAGACTTCTGAATTGTGTCTAAGCTTTGGTTTTGAATTAATTTTAATGTATTGAGATCAGGATTTTATTAATAAAAATACAATGGAATCTTCATTTTCATACCAATGATGTCTTTTTGCATTTACAGTTAGCTCTTGTATGTTTAATTTGTAAGGCATCTTAAATGTACTGGTTATAAGGTAGCTGTGTCATTATTTGTGAGTTGCTTTCAAGGAGGGTTTAAACCTTGCAAATATTTATAGAGGGTTAGGGTTTATGCAGGAATTTGATACAGGGGTGTGAGGGTGAAAAGATAGTTTTTAAGGAATTCTATCTGATGTTTTATTTGTATTTCAATTAATTATCCTTAGTGTATGTATGTTTTATTCCGACTCTATAGCCCAGGACTAGGCACTGGTCAAATTATGACAAGTGGTTGTTATCATCAATCAAATATTAATCAATCTTTATATTTCTATTATCTGAAATACATGTCTAGATAATTGTATTCAGTACAATTCATATTAGTGATTCCTTGAAGAGAGAATCAATAGGTTAGCCTTCCTAAGCCAAGTGGCTTAAAAAGAAGAAGGACAATGAATCCTTAATCCACTGTTAGACTTGCTGAAAGATAGTAGTCTGTTGAAGGTGCACCCGCCTGGGTATGTGGAGCCCAAAGTGTAGAAGTATTTTCATCCTTGTTAATTAGCCTTTTCCCTTTAAGAATCTGAATTGGGAACTAAAGAGTCTAGCATTTAGTGCTATATACTGATCCTACAAGAAAAAGAGCTAACAACACTAAAAGAGTTTATTTGGAAGATCAATTAGAAAATATAATTCAAGATGATAGATTGGAGACAAATAATTAGAGGAAATATTTGCAATTCATTGATGCCATGATTGTCAACCTTAATACATTACGATGACCTTCACAAGATCATTGAAATCTTTACTGGAAGGGCCAAATTGAGAGGAGAAAAAAGGGACATGGAATTTCTCATATACATTTGCACTCTTTCAATGAAGTATTAGAATTGATGCAAGATGAATACTTGAAAATGCTTAGAGATAGGAACATACCAATCAAGTTGGTGAAAGATAAAAATAGGGAGATTGTGGATCTTTTTCTTCAATTGAGTATACCTCATCATTCATTGTATAAATTAGAAAATCATTACTCTATAGAATCCACTTCTATGGTGTAGAATGGCAATGAAAGAGGTATATAAATTGAACAAATTGATGAAAGGATTGAAGAGCTTTACAAAGAAATAATTTGAAGCCTTGTGACATAATTTGAATAAGATTTATTTGAGACACTACCAACTATAATCACTTGGTAAGGACATCATAGAAGTCAAGATTTGGTTATGTTTGATGAGTGCAAATAAACTATAGAAGAGAAGCACAAAATTCTGATTTGGGACAGCAGTAGTTTACCTTCCCTTTCTCATGAGTTTGCAACCTTTACACATAGAATAACTAATGAAGAGGAGTCTACAAGTGTTGGTACTCAAATGTCAAGTTTTATCCATAAATTTTTTAATGAAGAGGGGTTTGTAAAGGTTGAAGAGATGATACAAATGTATTATAACAATTCTAATTTTTACAACAATAGTCATATTTCTTTACTTCATCACGAGGTAACAACTCTTTCAAAAGAGGATGATGGTACTATTGAGTCCTTCTATGTTGGAACTCAAGTTGTGGGTTATAAACTTGAGGTATATATTATGGACCCAAGCCCCAAAGGTTCTAACTTTGTTAATCATACCATGGAAGTTTTTAAAGGCAAGGAAAAAAAAGGATGAAATCAATCCCAATTTTTTGACCATGGACAACAGTGATATATCTCTTCTTTCTCAAGTTATTGCAACCTATAGTCATGAATAAAATAGTGATATATATTCTACTATTGGTGGTACACAAGGTGAAATCATGGGACGTGATAATTTTGATGATGCATCTTATCATAGGACTAGTTTTTTACACTTTGGAATAACTGATACAAATCAATCCCAAAAGTTGAATGAAGGATGGCTAAAAAGAGAAAGGCAAGCCAAGTTGATGGATTAAGAAGTAAAGATTCATCTTCAACAAATCCATGACACTCACCACTCCATGGATGATGATAATAAAAGGTTTTTTATTTCTAAAATTTCACATGATGCTGATAATTTTATTGGTGGAGATGTTGATTTTATTGATGACACTTGTAGTGAATCAACCACTCAAGTGTTGTATTTGATGGGTGATGAAGGAATCTACAATTCATCTTTATATTTTTCATTGATTCACGTGATATCACAGCTATTTATTTATTGGTTGGTGATTTAATCTTTATAGATGGGTAAGTGCACAAAGATGGGGTACCATTAAGGTATAAGATGCCACTTTTTTTTCTTATACAATCAGAAAACTCTGAACTTCAACGAGAAATTGAGGATAAGTAGACTCAAAATTTCAAACTGTGACAAGAACAAGAGTTTCTCTACTCCAAATCTAGTTTCTAAACTACTAATTTATTTTAGAAATGGTGGAGATTAAGGTCCTCAAAAAGGGGGAGCACAAAAAGTGGTCCTATTTTTTATGAAAAAACATAACATAGCTTCTGGTGTGCTCCCCCTAAAATGTTAAATTTTTGTAAAATTTTTTTTAATTGCTCCAGTGAGAAGTTATCTAACACCACCTAGTTTATCCCGAATTTTTCTACTAGTTTTTTTATGAAAGTATATTTTTTGTGAATTTATGAAGTGGACACATCCTGAAACGTAAGATTTATCTGTGCTCCCCTAGAATCATTGAAAACTATTCAAAAATAATAATAAAATTAATTTAAGTTTTTAGAATGGAGTCTAGTTTCTGAAAATGAAACTTGTTTCAAAATTTGACGAACGAGCCAAAATCTAAGCCCAAAATAATACACATTGTTCTTTTGACAAAAATCAGACATACATACAAAATAAATTAGAGATAAAAACAATCGACATCTAAAATATTAAATCAAGTCAATAATATTTTACTAGTGCCTCTCTCAAATATAGAAACAATTACAATAGTTATGAATTGTATCAAATCTATATCAAAGGTTTAAATTGAAGAAGAGGTTGATGTTACTCATGATTGTCAATTATTTATTTTTCAAATGCTCATGTAATTGATTGAAAGAACTTCTCAATATAATTTTCAAACAAATATTCAACCTTCTTTAAACTTAGCTCAATATACAGTCAAGTAGATAAATTAGAATAGAAAGGAAAAAAATTAAAGTCATAACTAGGGTGGCTTACTAAGGTGGTATTAAAGCACAAGTCACGTTGCAAATTTGTGTGTTGAGATTTAGTGATTAGAGATGGATAATAGGGGAAGGAGTCCCTTAACAGTTCAGTGCAGTAAATTATTTAGAGAGGTCAAATATGTACCTTCAAATGAATTTCTTAAGGTTATTTGTATGCTCTATGGTTTTGGAAAACAACTTATGACTTATTGTCCATTAAATAATGTTCTTATTACCAAGTTGGATGAAATGGGAATGCACTTATCAAAATTGGACCTAGTGGCTTTTTATGGTTTGAAGTATGCAATATATGTTCAATTGATTGCCTTAGTTCAGTCTCAGATGACAAGGCATCTAGATAATGAGGTGAGACTTGCACTCACTAGTTTTCTTAGTGACATTACTAGGATTACATCTCCTGAGGTTCCCTTTGAAGATGACATAATAAGGGAGATTCTACAACTAATTGTAGAGAGATTTCATGGGTTACATGATGTCCAAGGTCCTATCTCTGGTAAGTGAGCTAAGATTTTAGAAATTATGTCAAAATTTAGATCATTTGTCATTATTATTAATCTCTAATGTAGTGATTTTATTCTTCAAATGTTTCAAGGCTTATTAACCATAATCAAGAAACATCATCCAAAAATAGTGAGAACTAGCATGCAAACTATTTTATCCTTAATCTTAGATGAGGATGAGGATATCTGCAAGTGGTTGAAATAAAACTTGTTGACCATTTGGAGGAAGGAACATGCTATATCACCTACTACTTATGAGTTATCAAAAAGATTAGTTGAACGTAAAATTAAGAAGTTCAAGAAACTATTGAATCAAGAGGAGCTAACTTGAGTGGGTCTACACATTTTGGGATCTCCAAAAAAGAGTAAGAACCAAATAAATAAGAGAGAATATTTGTTTCACATGCTAGGATGCTTGGACACCAAATCACATATGTGATATTAGTAAGGGAATTATTTTATTGCAGCCAAGTGGTGTTGGGGACAAACAAAAAGATAAGGCTATATAATTGGAAAAAGGTGGCCTATTTCAAGAAGAGAGTATGCTAGAATCTTAATATGTCTCCAATGAAGTTCATGTAACTTCATATAATGAGGGATTTTTTGAAATTGGTGATATATTAGCAACCTTGTCTTTGCATTCAAATCACACCAATGAAGATTTTGAGGATAATGATGAAATTGACAACATCCTTGAAAGGTATGATGAATCACATATATTATTAGCAGTAATTCACTTATGCATGATTGTGTTTTGAGGAACAAAAATAGAAACTTGGAAGGTCCCAAATTTGAAAAGGAAGCAAATACAATTGATGATTCCTACTTGGTAAATTCTAAAATTAAAAAAACCAGCAAGTTGTTGGAGGGAGTTTTATGTCATGAATCTTAATATAATGTAGAAATGATAAGTTTATTATTAAACAATGGATTGTCCTAGCTTGTGTGTCAAAATCATACAAAGAAGGTGAAACCAAAAGAGTTTATTTGGAGGATCAATTATAAAATGTAATTCAAGATGATGGATTGAAGACAGATAATTAGAGGAATTAGTTGAAAGTCATTGATGCCATGATTGTCAACCTTAATACATTATGACGACCTTTGCAAGATCATTGAAACCTTTGCTGGAAGGCCCATATTGAGAGGAGAAAAAAGGGACATGGAATTTCTCATATACATTTGCACTCTTTCAAGGAAGTATTGGAATTTAAGCAAGAGGAATACTTGAAAATGCTTAGAGATAGGAACATAGCAGTCAAGTTGGTGAAATATAAAAAATAGGGAGATTATGGATCTTTTCCTTCAATTGAGTATACCTCATCATTCATTGCATAAATTATAAAATCAGTCCTCTATAGCATCCACTTCTATGGTGTATAATGGCAATGCAAGAAGTTTAGAAATTGAACAAATTGATGAAAGGGTTGAAGAGCTTTACAAGGAAATACTTTGCAGCCTTGTGACATCATTTGAAGAAAATTTATTTGAGACACTGCCAACTATAATCACTTGGGAAGGACATCATAAAAGTCAATATTTGGTTATGTTTGATGAGTCCAAATAAAATATAGAAGAGAAGCACAAAATTCTGATTTGGGACAGCGGTAGTTTACCTTCTCATTCTCATGAGTTTGCAACCTTTACACATAGAATAACTAATGAAGAGGAGTCTACAAATGTTGGTACTCAAACTTCAAGTGTTAGCCATAGATTTTTAAATGAAGAGGGGTTTGTAAAGGTTTAAGACATGACACAAATGTATTACAATAATTCTAATTTTTACAACAATAGTCATATATCTTTATTTCATCACGAGGTAGCAACTCTTTCACAAGAGGATGATGATACTATTGAGTCTTTCCATGTTGGCACTCAATTCGTTGGTGATAAACTTGAGTTATATATTATGGATCCAATCCCCAAAGGTTATAACTTTGATAATCATACCATGGAAGATTTTAAAGTCAAGGACAAAAATTATGAAATCTATCCCAATTTTCTGATCACGGACAACAGTGATATATCTCTCTTCTTTCTCAAGTTATTGCAGCCTATAGTCGTGAATAAAATAGTGATATATTCTACCATTGGTGGTACACAAGGTTAAATCATGGGATGTGATAATTTTGATGATGCATCTTATCATAGGACTACCTTTTTACACTTTGGAATAGTTGATACAAATCAATCGCAAAAGTTGAATGAAGGATGGATAGAAAGAGCAAGGCAAACTAAGTTGATGGCTTAAAAAGTGAAGATTCATCTTCGACAAATCCATGAAACTCACCGCTCCATGGATGATGATAAGAAAAGGTTTTCTATTTCTAAAATTTCACTTGATGTTGATAATTTTATTGGTGGAGATGTTGACTTTATTTATGACACTTGTAGTGAATCAACCACTCAAGTGTTGTCTTTGATGGGTCAAGAAGGCATCTACAATTCATCTTTAGATTTTCACTAATTCACATGATATCACAACTATTTATTTATTGGTTTGTGATTTAATCTTTATAGATGGGTAAGTGGACAAAGATGGGGTACCAAAAAGGGGGTATAAGATACCACTTTTTCTTCTTCTTTTGAAACCAACAAACTCTGAACTTCAACGAGAAACATGGAATTTTTGTGTGATGCCCCTAGAAATCATTGAAAAATAATCAATTTTTTTTTTAAATTGTGTATAATGGAGTCTAGTTTCTGAAAATGTAACTTATTTCAAAATTTGACGAACAAGCCAAAATCTAAGCCCAAAATAACACACGTTGATTTTTGACAAAAATTGGACATACATACAAAAAAATTAGAGATGAAAATATTAACATAATAAACATTAAAATTAAATTATATGGTTAGATAGCTAACAGAGAGATCTATAATATCAAGTCATTTGATTTTATCATTATTAAACCATGTGCAAACCTGACAGGGAGCACACAAGAAAAAATGTGATTTTTTGTATGTTTGCTATAAAACATGTCTCAGACCTGTTTGAATCCTCCAAGCCTTTGGGTTGGATCTCTAAGGAAAATCCAAGCCTTAGGCTTGGTAAATTCCAAAGTATTTCAAAGTGCGTACACACAATAACACGTACACACTATTGTGTGTACGCGATATTTGAATTTATGATTTACATAGCGTGTGCTTGCTATATCACATACAAAATATATAGCATTAAGAAAAGGCTTTAGGGAGGCAGAGAGAGAAAGTCCAACAGGCCCTGTCAGACCAATTCCAGCACTAGGACAATACAAAAAATGTAACATTTAAGTATAAGAATTCCTTTCTTATACTTAAGTTACATTTTATGTATATACTTTCAAGATCTTTGAGAGTGGTTTCAGGTTCATAGGAGTTAAGATAAAGATTCTAGATTTTGAGGGTTTTTAGAAAATTTTACTTAGCCAAATTTCAGGAATCAACACATTGTCTTCAGCATGATTCCTAGTGGACTATTGATTGTAACCTTAGTCCCTTGACTTGTGCATGATTGTTTTGTGATCATTTATCATTGTATTTTTTATGATATGGTTAGTTTAATAATTAACATGTATGTTTAACCATATGTGAGAGAGAGAGAGAGAGAGAGAGAGAGAGAGAGAGAGAGCATTAATATTCACAGGACACTCTTTAGGGTTCAAAGTGGTTCTAATGTATCATAAGGGGTCATATTGGGTCATAAGTGGTCCTAGGTCCCATTAAGACCCACTAAGACCACTTAAGACACATTAGGACCCCTTAGGACACATTATGGCCTCTTAAGACCCCTTAGAACACATTAATCATTGTAGGACACAGTAATGGGCTCTAATATGCTCTAATGTTTTATAAGGGGTTTTAATGGGTTCTAAGTGGTCATAAGAACCCTTAGGACCAATTAAAACCCATTAGGACCTATTAAGACATATTAGAACACATTAATAGTCATAGGACCCATTAGAGAGAGAGAGGTGTGTGTGTGTATGTGTGTGTGAGAGAGAGAGAGAGAGCATTAATCACCGTAGGACACTCTTTAGAGTTCTAAGTGGTTATAATGTATCATAATGGGTCATAATGGGTTCTAACTGGTCCTACAACCCTTTAGGACCCATTACAACCTCTTAGGACACATTAGGACCTCTTAGGACCCCTTAGAATACATTAATCATTATAGGACACACTATTGGGCTCTAATGTGTCTTAATGTGTCCTAATGTTTCCTAAGGGGTTCTAATGGGTTCTAAGTGGTCCTAGGAACCCTTAGGACCCATTACGACCCCTTAGGACCCATTAAGACCCATTAGAACACATTATGACCCATTGGGACCCATTATAACACATTAATATTCATAGCACTCATTAGAGAGAGAGAAGGTGGGGACCCATTACGACCCCTTAGGACCCCTCTCTCTACATCTTAAGGATCATAAGGATTTTCAAGGGTTCCTAGGATACATTAATATGTCCCAGGACCCCTTACCATACACTAATGAATGGTAAGGAGTCTTAAGGGGTCCTCAGACATAGTAATGTGTCCTAGGACCCCTTATGACCCCTTACAACCCTTTAGGACCCCTAAGATGCATGGTAAGGGGTCTTAAGGTATCCTAGGACACATTAATGTGTTGTATCACCCCTTATGACCCCTTATGACCCCTCTCTCTACATCTTAGGGGTCTTAGGGTTTTTAAGGGGTGCTAGGACACATTAATGTATCCTAAGACCCCTTAAACCCCTTACAACCCCCTTGGACCCTTTTTCATACACTAATGACTGGTAAGGGGTCTTAAGGGGTCCTAAGAAACATTAAAAAAAATTAAGACACCTAAGATGTATGATTAGGGGTCCTAAGGTGTCATAAGGGATCCTAGGACACATTAATGTGTCCTAACCCCTTATGACCCCTTACAACCCTCAAGGACCCCTCTCTCTAAATCTTATGGGTTGAAATGGTTTTTAATGTGTCGTAGGACCCCTTAGACCCCTTACAACCCCTTGGGACACCTTACCATACACTAGTTAATGGTAAAGGGTGCTAAGGGGTTGTAAGTGGTCTTAAGGTTTCCTAGGACACATTATTGTGTCATAGGACCCCTTAATACCTCATACATCCCCTTAAAATAAACTAATGAATGGTAAGGGGTACTTAGTGATCTTAAGCGGTCATAGAATACATTAATATGTGGTAAGAGCCTCTAATACCCCTTAGAACCCTTTAGCACCTCTAAGATGTAGGGAAAGGGGTCATAAAGGGTTCTAAAACACATTAATGTGTCCTAGGACCCCTAATTACCCCTTAGTATCCTTTAGGATTCCTCTCTCTACATCTAAGGTTTCATAAGGGTTTTTAACTTGACCTAGAACACATAAATGTGTCCTAGGACCTCTTAAGATCCCTTACGACCCCTTACAATACACTAATTTATGGTAAGAGGTCATAAGGGGTCTTGAGAGGTTCTAGGACACATTAATGTGTTGTAGAACCCCTTACAACCCTTTCAGATCCCTAAGATGTATGATAAGGGATCTTAAGGTGTCCTAAGGGGTCATAAGGGATTTTAAGACATATTAATGTATCCTATGACCCCTTATCACTCCTTAGGACCCTTGAAGACCCATCTCTATATCTTAGGGGTCATACAGGTTGTTAAGGGGTCCTAAGACACATTAATGTGCCCTATGACCCCTTACCCCTTAGGACCCCTTACCATACACTAATTAATGGTAAGGGGTCCTAAGTGTTCGTAAGTGAACTTAATGGATTCTAGGACACATTAATGTGTCTTAGAACCAATTATGACCCCTAAAGAGCCTTTACAACCCATAATATGTGTGGTAAGGGGTCCTAAGGTGTCCTAAGGGTCAAAAGGGGTCCTATGGCACATTAATGTGTTCTAGGACCCCTTATGACCCTTTAGAACCCTTGAAGACCCCTCTCTCTACATCTTAAGGGTCATAAGGGTTGTTAAGGTGTCTTATGACACATTAATGTGTCCTAGGACCCCTTATACCCCTTGCAACCCCTCATGACACATTACCATACACTAGCGAATGGTAATGTGTCCTAAGGGGTTGTAAGGGGTCTTAAGATACATTAATGTGTCATAGGACCCCTTATGAACCCTTACGACCTTTTAGGACCCTTAAGATGTATGGTAATTGGTCATAAGGGGTCCTATACTATATTAAAGTGTCCTAGGACCCCTTAGGACCCTTTAGCACCTCTAAGATGTAGGGTAAGGGGTATTAAGGGGTTATAGGACCCCTTATGACCCATTAGTACCCTTTATGACCTCTCTCTCTACATATTAGGTGTTGTAAGAGTTGTTAATGGGTCCTAGAACATATTACTATGTTTTAGGACTCCCTAACACCCCTTAGGACCCCTTACCATACACTAATGTATGGTAAGGGGTCATAAGGGGTCTTAAGAGATCCTAAGATACATTAATGTGTCCTAGAACCTCTTATGACCCCTTAGGACCCTTTATGACAAATGTTAAAGAGTCCTAGAAGGGATTGTAAGGGGTCTTTAGGGCTCCTAAGACACATTAATGTGTTGTAGGATCCCTTATGACCCCTTAAAACCCCTAAGATGTATGATAAGGGGTCCTAAGGGGTCATAAAGGGTTTGAGGACATATTAATGTGTCCTACAACCCCTTATGACCCCTTAAGACCCTTTAAGATCCCTCTCTCTACATATTAGGGGTCGTAAGGGTTGTTAAGGGGTCGTAGGACACATCAATGTGTCCTAGGAACCCTTATAACCCATGCGAGCCCTTTGGACCCCTTACCATACACTAATCAATTGTAAGTAGTCCTAAGGGCTCATAAGTGGTCTTAAGGGGTCATATGAAACATTAACATGTCCTAGAACCCCTTATGACCCCTTAGGACCCTTTAAGATACCTAATATGTATGGTAAGGGGTCCTAAGGTGTACTAAGGGGTCATAAGTGGCCCTAGGACACACTAAAGGGTTACAATAGGTCATAATGGGTCCTAAGATAAATTAATGTGTCTTAGGATGCCCTATGACCACTTAGGATCATTTAAGACCCCTCTCTACATCTTACGGGTTGTTAAGGGGTCTTAGGGGGTCCTAAGAGACATTAATGTGTCCTAGGATCCCTTCTGACCCATTGCAACCCTTTAGGACCCCTAAGACATATGGTAAGGGGTCCTAAGGGACCATAATGGGTCGTAGGACATGTTAATGTGTCTTAGGACCCCTTATGACCATCTAGGAACCCTATCTCTACATATTATAGGTCATAAGGCTTGTTAAGGGGTCCTAAGGGGTTGTAACTAGTCTTAAGGTATCCTATGACATATTAACGTGTCCTAGAAACCCTCTTGACCCCTTAGGACCCTTTATAATCCCTAATATGTATGATAAGGGGTCCTAAGGTGTCCTAATGGGTCATAAAGGGTCCTAAGACATAGTAATTTGCTGTATGACCCATTATGACTCCTTAGGGCCCTTGAAGAAGCCTCTCTCTACATCTTATGGGTCGTAAGGGTTGTTAAGGGGTCTTAAGACACATTAAAGTGCCCTATGACCCCTTGTACCCCTTAGGACCCCTTACCATACACTAATGAATGATAAGGGGTCCTAAGAGTTTGTAAGTGGTCTGAAGGGATCCTAGGACACATTAATGTGTCTTAGAACCCCTTATGACCCCTTAAGAGCCTTTACGATCCCTAAGATGTATGGTAAGGGACCCTAAGGCGTCCTAAGGATCAAAAAGGGTCCTAGTACACATTAATGTGTCCTAGGACCCCTTATGACAATTTAGGACTCTTGAAGCCTCCTCTCTATACATATTAATGCTCATAAGGGTTGTTAAGGTGTCTTCTAACACATTAATGTGTCCTAGGACCCCTTAGATCCCTTACAACCCCTTAAGATGCCTTACCAAACATTAGTGAATGGTAATGTGTCCTAAGGGGTTGTAAGGGGTCTTAAGGCACATTAATGTGTTATAGGACCCCTTATGACCTCTTAAGACCTTTTAGGAACAACTTAGACCTTTTAGGACCCGTAATATGTATGGTAATTGGTCCTAAGGGGTCATAAGGGATCCTAAAACACATTAATATGTCCTAGGACCCCTTAGGACCCTTTAGCACCCCTAAGATGTAGGGTAAGGGTTTAGGGGTCTTAGGACACTTTAATATGTCCTAGGACCCCTTATGACCCCTTAGTACCCTTCAGGACCGCTCTCTACATCTTAGGTGTTGTAAGGGTTGTTAAAGGGTCCTAAGACACATTACTATGTCCTAAGAGTCCCTAACACCCCTTAGGACCCCTAACCATACACTAATGTATGGTAATGGGTCATAAGGGGTCCTATGACACATTAATGTGTACTAGAACCCCTTATGACCCCTTAAGACCCTTAAATACCCCTACGATGCATCGTAAGGTGTCCTAAGGTGTTCTAAGGGGCCCTAGAACACATTAATGTGTCCTAGGACCCCTTATGAACCTTTAAGACCCCTTTCTCTACATCTTAGGGGTCATAAGGGTTTTTAAGGGGTCATAGTCTACACATTAATGTATCCTAGGACCCCTTAGACCCCTTACATCCCCTTAACATACACTAAAAAATATTAAGGGGTCCTAGAAAGGGTCGCAAGGGGTCTTAAGGGGTCCTAAGGCACATTAATGTGTTGTAGGATCCATTATGACCCCTTACGACCCTTTAGGACCCCTAAGATGTATGATAAGGGGATCTAAGAGGTCATAAGGGCTCGTAAGACATTAATGTGTCCTACACCTTATGACCCTTATGACCCTTGAAGACCCATCTCTCTACATCTTAGGGGTTGTAAGGGTTGTTAAGGGGTCGTAGGACACATTAATGTGTCCTAGGACCGCTTAGAATCCATACGACCCCTTAGGACCCCTTACCATACACTAATGAATTATAAGGATTCCTGAGGGATCGTAAGTGGTCTTAAGGGGTCACATGACACATTAATGTGTCATAGAACCCCTTAGAACCCTTTACAACACCTAAGATGTATGGTATTGGGTCATAAGGGGTCATAAGTGGTCCTAGGACACATTAATGTGTCTGAGGATGGTTTATGGCCACTTAGGATCATTGAAGACCTCTATACATCTTATGGGTTGTAAGGGTTGTTAAGGGGGACTTAAGGGGTCCTAAGACACAATAATGTATCATAGGACCCCTTATAACCCATTGCAGCCCTTTAGGACCCCTGATATATATGGTAATGGGTCCTAAGGGATCAGAAGGGATCCTAGGACATGGTAATGTGTCATATGACCCCTTAGGACCCTCTAGGACCCATCTCTCTAGATCTTATGGGTCATAAGGGTTGTTAAGGGGTCCTAAGGGGTTATAAGTTCTCTTAAGGGGTCCTAGGACATATTTCCATGTCCTAGAACCCCTTATGACCCCTTAGGAACCTTTACGATCCCTAATATGTATGATAAGGTGTGCTAATGGGTCATAAGGGGTCCTAAGACATAGTAATGTGGCCTAGGACCCCTTATGACTCCTTAGGGCCCTTGAAGAAACCTATCTCTATATCTAAGGGTTCTTAAGGGTTGTTAAGGGGTCCTAGGACACATTAATGTTTCCTAGGACCGCTTAGACCCCTTGAGACCCCTTACCATACACTAATGAATGGTAATGGGTCCTATGGATTTATTGGTGGTCTTAAGGGTCCTAGGATACATTAACATGTTCTAGAACACCTTATGACCCCATAGAACCCTTTAAGACCCCTAAGATATATGGTAAGGGGTCCTAAGGTGTTCTAAGGAGTCTCTCTCTCTCTCTCTCTCTCTCAACATGGTTAAACATACATGTCAATTACCAAACTAACCATAGCATAAACAATATAATGAGAAATGATCCTTAAATGATCATGCACAAGTTAAGGGATTAAGGTTACAATCAATAGTCAACTGAGAATCATGCTGAAGACAATGTGCTGATTTTCTAAAATTTGGCTAAGTCTGAAATTTCCTACAAACCCTCAAAATCCAAAATCTTTATCTTAACTCCTATGAAGTTGAAACCACTCTCAAACATCATTAAAGTATATACATAAAATGTAACTTAAGTATAAGAAATTCTTATACTTAAATGTTACATTTTATGTATTATCCTAGTGTTGGAATTGGTGTGGCAGGGTATGTTGGACTTTCTCTCACTCCCTCCCTTAGGCCTTTTCTAAATGTTACATAGCATGCACATGCTATAGTGCACACACGCTATGGCTTTAATTTCCCAAGCCTTAGGCTCGAGAAATCCAAGCCATAGCGTGTATGCCCTATTGCTTTTGGGGGACCAAAAAAAAATTTGGCACCTTTTTGGTCCCCCATCTTCATGCATATATCCAAATTCTTTAGTGGTTAGTATTTTTCCTACTGGGATTTGCATGGAAATTTCAGATTTGGCATGGTCTAGAATAGCTATTGAGTTGCATAGGAGTGTATGTAGACATGTCTACTTGTTGGATATTTCATATGATATGGATAAATTTCCTATACATGGTTATGGAGACATCATTCTTATTGCTAGCCCGAGTTACAACAGTAACATTTGATGGTCTACATTTGAGTTGATCTATATGCATATGGGAGTTGTCTTTCACATCTTTTTGATGGTCTACTTATACAAATGGATGATATATGATGATTGTATAATGGTAAATATCTATTTCTATTCTCACAGCTAGATGTATAGATTAGTTTAGGATCAAGGTATTGAGATTATTGGTGCATTGTTTCTTATGGATCAATATGAGTTGCTTCACAACTCAGGGCATAATGATGTTTATACCAGAGTGGGGCAATAGATTGGTGGAGAAATATTTTTGAGTTTGTATGGGATCTTGGTATTGGCATATAGACTCAAGGTTGCTTGAGGAAAACAATCTCTGGGAAGGGAGGACTATAATGTCCCCTTTATTTGGAATTTATAAATTAATTAAATAATTAAAATTTAAGTTGTCAAAATAATAACTTTAATGACAACTTAATCTAATTGTTTTATAAAATATTAAAATGACTTTAATGGTGAGTTAAGTGAAAATTTGATAAAGTCATTTTATTATTGTTTCTCCTAAGTTCAAATTAAATTAAAAGAGAAGGGAAATCAGAAGACACATGGAATGGAAAATCAAGAGGCAAAGTAGAAGGGAAGTCAAGAGTTTCTTGAGTGAGCTATAAAAGAATAATGAAAGGCTCATTTAGATTATTTTTGGTTATGTTTGGTTTTTGTTATTTCTCGTGGAGGACTTGAGAGCATCTTGCTTTTAGTTTAGGAACCTAAGGATGAAAACCCTTGGGGTTATTAAGTGAGTTGGACAGAAACCCAATTCATCTTTGGAGATAAATTCATGATTGAATTTACAACTTTGCACTATTGATCAATTTGTTGGAGATATCATCTCAAATATTTCGCATTGGACCTGCAAAGATTTTTAAAATTTTGTGAACTCTCTATAAGAGAGAAAATTATAGGTTAATAATTTTATCAGTATTATTATATTGGAGTTGTATTATTCTTTGAATTAAGTGATCAAAGCTTTTCATGAAGTATTTTTTTGAGCAAGCTTGTATTATTGTTGAGTAATATTGATATGATTATTCATGCGAGTGAGTTTATTGTTCAAGTAATATAACATTCATTGCTAAAATGATTCCTAGAAAGGAAAAAAAATATCAAATGGTCAAAGTAGTTCTTGAAAACATATAACTTAATATTTTATTTGCTTTAGTGTATGGTACTTGATCATTCATTTGGTTTGATTTCTTATTGCCATGAAAAATATTTCGAGAGGCATAAGTCTAACCAAAAGAAAAATAAACATTCAATCTTGGAGGTGTTTTCTTGTTACCGTGGAAGAAGATTCATTATTAATTTCCACATGCTCATATGGTAACTCTTGATGGCCATCTTTATTTTTTGTGACATGAGTGTCGTGTTTCATTGAATCATTGGTGCAAAACAATAGAGCAACAAGAGCCAGAGTGGTGTGTTTCTAATTAGAATTTATGTTAGCTGATACTGGCTAACACAAAAACAAGTGGTATATACGTATGAAAAAGGCTATGTCAACTTCATCATTTTTGTCATTTTGAGCCTTATTAGGATTTTTTTAGCATCTTCAAACTGTGTGAAGGAAGAGTTTTTTTGTAGAGTTGCTGACTGATACAGAGCTGGGGAAGGATTTCAATATTTTTTAAAGTTATCAAATGAATTCCATGTTTTTCATTTATTGCTTCAATTTATTAAAAAACCATCAATTACTCCTACTTTTGAAGATAATATACTTGTTGTCAATAATAGTTTATGCAAAGGAGTGCAAGAACAATGATATTTAGTTTAGTTATTTTCATTGTCTTCCCGACTACTATTGAGATATAAACCATTTAAGTCATTTTCCTAAAGAAGCATCATATATATAGAAGGTCATAGGGAACATTATGTTGGTTGAACTTGAATTTTGGGTCCTTCTATAATACAAAACTCTCTCTAGATTCATAAATTTCTTGTAATAAATTTGTAAATTTCTATGCTTCAAATCTGAACCTGATTGAGATTTGAGTATTTTGGTTTGGGATATGAATGGGCTTGTGCATAAAAGAATATACTCTTGGTGCAAATATCATTTTGTTCAACTATTCTCGGTTGGTAGTGAGACCAAAAAAATCTCCTTGCAAGTGGCATCTTCAATATTAACTCAGGTCAGTAATATGTACTAGTGCCTCTCTCAAACATTAGAACAATAACAACAGTTGTGAATTATATCAAATCTGTAACAAAGGTTTGAACTGAAGAAGAGGTTGAACTAAAAGAGGGGTAAAAAATTTATTGAATACCAAAGAGTACAAAACAACAGAGGAAACAAAGAGCACTAAAGAGCTTTATCCTGGTCAACAAGTTGAGCCAACTTATGAGATAAATCTAGGGGAAGCATCCTATGATAAAAAATATTCCAATCTAGCACATGCTCAGAAGCCCATTTAGCCAAGCAATCAGCCACACCGTTCCAGTCCTGAGGGATATGCAGATAGACACAGATTCTAGAGAATTGCATAACTGAATGATCTATTGAATAACTAGAGCCAAATGCCAATCCACATCCACAAGGTTCTGTCTATTCAATAAATTCACTACCACCTACAAGTCTGTCTCACAGGTAATTCTTCTCCAGCCACATTGACAACACTATTCCACTGCAACCAAGATAGCAAGGGCTTTCATGAGGTTATTTGTATGGTAACCCTTGTAGATAGAGAACAAAAATTGAACATCACCAGAGCTATCACGCCCAACTCCCCCAATGCCAGCTGGTCCAAGATTTCCCTGAGAAGACCCATCAGTATTTATTTTAAGAACTCTAGACCGGGGAGGAGTCCAATGCCCCTCACGATTAACACGCTGAGAGTGCTGCCTGGCTCTATTCCTAGCACATCTATGGGGTAGAGAGGGAGCACCGCCTTGAAGAGGAAAGGAAAGGTGTGAGTAAATACCAGCATCTCCAGGGTCCAAACCTCCACAAAACACTTTTCCAAGAGGGTTTCATGAAGAGAATGAGAAATTTTCCCCCATAGGTGCCTGATCCCCAGCTATACATCATGAAAGATCCTCCTATTTCTCTCAAGCCAAACATGCCATAAAATAAAGGAAGGGCCAATAGTCCAAGAAACCTAAAGAAAAGAGGTCTTGGAAGGGGGATGGCCCATACGGTCCCATAACTCAGACAAGGAAGAAACATGCCAGCACGAGCATCCCCACACACTCCACCAGAAGTGCCAAATCTGCTTGACAAAGGAGCACTGGAAAAAAGGTGGGAAACAGTCTCTTCACTATTGCAACATAAGACACAGATGGAGGGCCCCTGGAAGCCTCTCTTGCAAAGATTCTCCCAAGTAAGACAGCGATTATAAACTAGAATCCAGAGGAAAAAGTTACACTTAGGCCAAGAAAAGCTATTCCAAGCTTTCTTCCACCAAGAAACCTCCACCTCGCCAAACAATTTCTTAGTTAGTGCAAGGTACCCTGAAGAAACATAATACTTTCTAGAAGAAGCACCTCCCCAAGCCAAAACATTAGGTTCTTGCAGAGAGTTGCACTCCCTAGAAGCCTGAAGAAGAGGTTAATGTTACTCAAGCTTGTCAATTATTTATTTGTCAAATTTTTTATGTAATTGTTTGAAATAACTTCTCAATATAATTGTAAAACAAACATTCAACCTTGTTTAAACTTAGTTCAATATACAATTAAATTGATAAATTAGAAAAAAAGACAAAAAAACAAATTCAAAACTAGGGTGGCTTACTACTAATGTGTGTGTGTGCTAGTGTGAGTGAGACAACATCATTGTTGGAATTCTAGCGAAATTGAAGAGTTATGTATCCCCTCTTATCTTTTATTGTCATTGCATGCACGTTCTTATGTGTGTGTGTGTGTGTGTGTGTGTGTGAGAGAGAGAGAGAGAGAGAGAGAGAGAGAGAGAGAGAGAGAGAGAGAGAGAGAGAGAGAGAGAGAGAGCATGGGAAAAATGAATCACACTATCACATGGCATTTTCATAATGGTTGTTACATCATTTTGAACTAGTTCATTGAATTATTCTTTCATATGGTTTATGATATGGATATACTAGATTTTAAGTTTCTCTCTTATTTAACAAATTTGTTATCTTGAAATGTAGCCCTAAGAAAAAATCTTTTCTTTTCACTAATATTTTTTTATCACAATGACTTAAATTTTTTTCCTCCAATGAATTATGAGTGGTCAAACTAATTGTTGGTTCTCTAAAAGTGTTGTTCAAAAAATACCTGAAGAACAAAGGCTCACATCAAAACCATTCTCTTTGTCAATATCGATGATCAATGCACTATTATCAAGGTTATCAGCCTAACAACTTGTTTGGTGTATCATTGGATAATTTTCCAACATCGACTAAGTGGACCATTTTTCTAATATGAATATAAAAAAAGCAATTCCAGTACTAGTTGTCCATGTCGTAAGTTTTCATAGTGTGAAGAATTTATCACTTTATCAATTCCCTTTTATTGCAATTTTGGTAGATAATGAATGTGATGTTGTTGGTGGGTCCCTCATCCCATGGATTAAAAGGAAAAAGAACTAAACTTATGGAACCATATGATTTTATTTGAAGATCCCAATATAGCACACTATTTTCAAGGTTAATAGTTTGACAACTTGGGATCATTGCACCATCAAGTCCTAAATTGCACAAGTGCATCGTAATGACTCCACCACCTAATTTATGAATGAAATTTTCAATAAAGCTACAAGAGATGTGGTTGCACTATACTTTCCTAAGCATTATTACTTTGATATCTTTTTTATATTGTTCTATAGGCCAAGATGAAAATATCCTAAAAATGATGCAGACCTCATTTTTTTTCTATTAAAGCAAATTGTAAATGGATGGAAGTAAGAAAAGTGATACTTAGGAGAGACATGGAAGGCTTGTGCTTGTTTTAAGGAAAGAAAATTTGACAATATGAATCACTAATGGTCAAAATGACATGGAATATGGTTCAAATGATGAACAAAAGCTACTAAATATTAGTAGTACACCACATGGTTTATTGAGGATTCCAAGAATGATCAAAGAATTGAAGAAAATTTTAAAGTGAATACTTTAAGATATGTTTTGTATTCATGTAAGGGAAACAATTAATTCATGGAGGTATCATGGAATTTTGAACTAAGGTGTGAATAAAATATTACTACGAACCTATAGCTAGCAGAAACAATGAGGATAATTCATTAAATGTCAATGGTAATGAAGAAAAATATTGGGATGTGATCTTCAATGATTTCAAGCGTTTAGTACATTTAATTATTACCCTTTTACTATATAAGGATAAGGTTTGTTATATTTTTGGTGAAGTTGAAAAGCTAACAAGCCTTTTAGCTCAAAAAAATAGAATTATATTTTGATACAAGTAAAAAATTTCATAGCGATATATTGAAACTATTTTGGAAGCAAAATGACCTTGAGATGAGACTTTTCATGTTCAAATGAAGAAGTTCTCTATAGGAGGTGTTAACATCACTTCATGTCACATACTATTTTTTTGTCTAACCCATAAGGTACATTTGAGTGGTTATTTAAGGAGAATAGTAAAGGATAGTCAATTAAAACACATAAAAGAAATAATTGCTTTGTAAAGCTACCAAGGTCATCATTGTAAAGATATTAGATCTCTTGTGGAATATACTCATAGACATATACTATAATGAGAAACAAGATTTATAAATGACTAGATTGAATTATAATTATTACAAAATAAAGTGGTGCTATATTGGATGATAGAAGGATACAATTGTGTGGGAGAGTATCTAGGATGGTAAAAATGTTTAGAAACTAATAAAAAATTATCATTAAGTATTAATGAAGACTCATGTTACATAAGTAATAGGGACCCACTCTTGAATAAGAACAAACATATTATTTGATGGATAGTATTATAATGTATGGTCTACTCAAGGAAATGCAGGTCTCAGAATTATTGTGTTTGATTTTATAACCTTTAACCTTCCAAGGAATGGTTGTGGTGCAAGTATACAAGTTTCTTCTATCTATTGGTATGATTAATTTCACCATTTCCTCTATTTGTAGCTTTATTATGAGGGTTGAGTGATCATAGTCATGGTCCAATCATGTGAAGCCTTCAAATACATCCCATAGAATTAGATAAATACATCTCACATCTTGCAGATGGTGGTTGGATTTAGAAGCTTCTTAGTTTCCTTTCGAGGTAGTTCACCCTTGGAGGGGAAGAAGCGTAAGCCTAATCCAACCTCCTATTTCACCATGCTAGTGAATTCTTTAGTGATAATTTCATATTACCTACCATCAACCATGACTAGGAAGTAAGGTGGTGATGCCTTTGTAATAGGAACTCTCCCTTTTATAGATAAACAAAATAAAATTAGAGGCTGATAAAAATCAAGATGGGTATCATATTTCAATATGGTTGTGGTTATAAGATGGTTCTCCCTTGAGTAGTTGGTTCCTTAATATTGGAGAGACTAGAACAAAAAGACACTTTCAAAAGTATCAATTGCCTAATATGTTGATTAAACATGCAAGAAATTATGTCGAAGTGATAGCTTGAGTTTTTGTCAAATATAGTTTTTGTACCATCTTAAAAGTTAAGACCCATTAATTTGGAAGCTCAAAAACCTTTTTAGGCCCTATTTTAGCGATATCCTAGAACATGGAAACATTTATGCTTGATTTGCCACTTTTTCCTTATTTTTGCCTATTTCTGTTTGTTTCTTTTGCACCCACGAGATCCTGAGGGTTTTCATTCTATTGTGCCTCCTAGGGTACAATTCAAAGTTGACCTATACCTAGGGTAGAGGTTGAGGTCGACCTGTACCCAAGGAATTGGTTTCATGGGAACTCAAGCCCATTTTGAGGTTTTTCATATTTTCTCACCTAGTGCAGTCGACCCTTTTTGTTTTAACACCCAAATTGGTATAAAAGGAGGCCTACTCACTTCATTTGATAATCCATGAATTCAATAAGCAAAGATAACTTTTACAAGCAAGATCCATTATATGCTCAAGCCATCAATTTCAAGCTATCAAGTTCAAGGTGCATTCGAGGAGTTCAAGCAAAGCACAGATTCATTGAAGGTATTCATTCCATCCAATAAAACATGCATTTAATTCCATAGATCTATCTTATTTCTTCATTGGAGATAGTGGAGTTGGCCATCAAGAGAGGAGATCTACACTCATGAACATTGTACAAGCATTCAACCATTCAAGAATTCAAGCATACTTACATCCATGATCTATGATTTGATATTTTTAGATCTAATGCATTTGTGAAGACATTCAACATCCTACATTATACATATAAGCATTCATACATCTTTGTGGGTAGTAGATTCGAATCCATCCATGAAGGTTTGACAAGCGAGATGAATATTTACATTTGTCTTTCTTTTACAGGATTTTATTTCAATTCAAGGTTAATTCCTAAATGAGGTCTTGACCAAGGCAAGCCCCTTCCCCCCCAAAAAAATTTCATTTTTATTGTGTGTAGGAGCAGATTTGCAGGTTTTCAAGTTTTCAGGATCAGATTCGAGTGATTTAGGGTTACAGTTTCCATTGGACATTCAGATTTTAGATTTTTGGATAGTATAGGTATAGGTATACCTTGACCTATACCCAAGTGTGAATTGTACCCTCCAAGTAGACATGTTCATGGGGCCTTCAAATTTTCACAGTCAGCATATTTTAGCTTGTTGGTTCTAGATCCAGTGTTGTTTCTATTTCTATTACAGTTTGCTACTCCATTTTCAGATCTGATCTTGTGATCTCAACTAGCCTTCAAGGTGAGTCCATTTTCCTCTTTTTCATTTCATAGCACTTACTTTGATATATCAGATTAGGTCTTTTTATGTGCTTAATTGTTACATGTGCTTCCATTTTACTTGCATTGCATTTAATCAATCAACTAGTCTTAGGTCAGTTAATCAAACACAAACAATATCAATTGGCATTAATCAATATCAATCAACAAACAATAAAGGGAAAGTACAATCAAAGAAAAATTTATCTTTTAGATATTCACTCTTGAAAGGACTTGAATTTGGCATTAGCATCCCTATATCCATTTGGGTTGTGCTAATCTAATTTGGGTTCTCTAGAAGGTTATATTTGGGGATCCCTCTTTCTCTTTCCCTAATGTACATAAAAATACTTGGTGAGTTAACATTAACATATCAACCACCTTCACCTTTTCTTTTTTTATGTCACATTTTGGTGAACCCGATGCTTTCATACTTTATATCTTTTGAGTTTGTAGTTGGATATTCATTGTATACATAGGTTCCCTTACATTTTGGTGAACCTGTGCCTTTCATGCTTTATACCTTCTCATTTGGTAGTTATATCTCCTTTGCATTGCATGTCTAGATCTACTTTTCTACATTGTATATATTCTATACCCACTATAGATACATTCATTGCATTCTTGCATTTCATGTTTACATGCTTCCAAATAAAATACAAAAATATTTCATTTTATGCACTAAATAGTTATCATTGCAATTGATTTCTTGTTTATGCATTTACATTGATAAAAAATATACAAATAAAATTTAATTCCATGCATGTTTTTATTTTCTATTATTCATGCAATGCATATATTTTCTCAAGGAGATAGTGGTTTAGCTTCCCTTCTATCACTTTATCCTTCTCCTAAATATCTCCCTCTCCATGAGGTCATATTAGTGCAAGAAGATGTTCTTAACCCTTCTTTCAATAGTCTCTCTCTTTCAAGAGAAGTGTTGGAGATTAATGTTAACTCTTCTCTCGATATGTCCTTTCACCATGTATATACTTTTCCAAACTTTGATAGGTCTAACTTTCCTTTTAGGAATGAACCTCTGAAAGTTTTCAAAGATCTCACTATTTGGGATTAACCACTAGATGATAATGTTGACTATTCTCTCCCTAATTAAACAACCTTGGCCCAAGAAGATGATATAATGGTTGACACTTCTTCCATTTCCTATAAAGATGACATATCCATGCTTGATGTTTCTCCTTCTCCTAAAACATACCCCCTTTATAAGGATATTTTAGAGCAAGAAGAAGACATTATTTTTCTTGATACCATATTATCATTTCACATTCCTTGTAGAGATGAGTAATTAAAGTAAGTCCCTAATCCCTATTCTAAGTAAATCTTGGAAAAAGAGGATAATCTAAATTTCCTTAATTCTCTCCCTTCTAGGTATGATCCCATAAAGACTCAAGCATGTGATCAAGTTAATGTTATTAATATTCATTCTCAACCTGTGGTAGTCAAAAATCCTATGATGGTTATCAAAGGATACCCTCAATCAATTTCCTCTCAAACTCCTAATAGACCTATCATCTCTATTAAGGGTTATCCTCAATCTCCTCCTCAAACTTTCACTACACCTAAGATCATATTTAAAGGGTATGCTCCGACAAGCCTATTATAACTGTTAAAGGAAAACCTAGCAGTCCTTGGAGTTCATTAAGGATTATCATGTAGTGGCTCACACATATTTTACAATAAATATCCTCAACCTTCTAATCTAGTTTCTATCCCAACTTCTCAACCTGTGCTTCCTCCTCCACCCCGTCTTCCTCAAAATCTTGGAAAGGAGTATGATTTGGTAGAGCAATACTAAGATTTCTTTTTGGGATCTTCTTCAAACTTATCCTACATATCATTAAGATTTGAAAAAAGATTTAACTACTCTTCCACCTCATCCTCCCAATCAAGATAATAGAAATTCATTTTTTCAATACATGACTGTTTCCCCCATCCCACCTCAAATTGTGTTTACTCAAGATGATTTACCTCCTAAATAAGTTTAAAATCAATATAATTCCCTTATGGTAGATGTCCTCATCAACGTTAATCTCATTTATAGGACCTTAATTGATAATAGGTTTGGGCTAAATATTTTTAGTATGGCCATGTTGAAAGAAATCAAAGCTAATATTTCAACCATTAAAACTGATAATATTCATATTGGTGGCTTTGACAATATTACTAAGAAAACATTAGGCATCATCACTTTACCTATTAAATTTGGTATAGTTATTCTAGATACTCCTATTCATGTGATGCCTAGATCTCTTAATTACAATCTTCTTTTGGTTAGACCTTGGTTACATACTATGCATGTTGTTCCTTCAACTCTTCATAAAAAAGTCAAATGCCTCTATAACAATGTGATGTACACTCTTCATATGGATGATAGACCAAATAGTTGTTTAAACATGAAATCTGCTAAAACCTCTGAGTCTATCAAAGAAACACAAGAGCCTGATTCTAAAACTTATTCTCAATCTTAGGATGATCCTCCTTCCTCTATTTCTCTTTCAGATGACGATTGGGGATCCTTAGATTTCACACCAACATTTATTGGAGAGTATAAAGTGTCATACCTTCAATTTATGCAATCTAAATCTGATAAAGAATTCAAAGCAATTCCTCTTTCTAATGAACTTAGTAACAATATTTTTATTTGCTTCCCCTCCTAACGAATCTCGAGAAACTATCAAACCTGATTGTGATTACATAGTGACTAACAAGGCTCCATTGACTTTTTCTGATATGGCTTTTCATTACGGCCCTGGTTATCATTTATTAGAAACATATGGATTCAATGGGAATGGATGTGGAAAAAATGAGCAAGGAATTCAAGTGCCCTTAGGAAACGGGGGGCATGAGCATTCTTATGGATTAGGATTTAATCCTTGTAAGCAACCACAAACAGTTACTGTTAACACTATTGTGAATCATAATTTTAAACATGGTCCAAGATGTGTGCAACAAAGAGTTGTGAGTAGTAATAAACCTATGTAAGACTTTGGTTTTGAGTCTCCTTCTTTTTCCACATCCTCTCCTTCATCATTTAACATTTCTCCTATGTTCACTTTTAATCAAGAAATAATTTTACCTAAAATTCTTTGTGTTAATCTGATTACTATACTTAAACGCAAAAAGAAACGTAGTCAACATCTTATAACTTTTCCTTTTTGTATGTATCACCACTATCATGATCACTCTACTAATAATTGTCAAGCTTTACATTACAAAATCAAACAGCTCATTGATAATGGTATTATTTGTATATCATCTCACACTGAGTTATTTTTTAATACTAATTTTTCTAAATAATATCTAAGTCTCTATTATGTTGCTCCACACTATGTAACATTGTTAGATTATTCCTTGGGGGCTCATTTTCATGCATAGTGTAGTACACTTTGTGAGTATCATAATAGGTCCCCTTTACCCTTGTTAATACACTGGGGGGCAAGGCTATTCTATCAATATCTCTCATTTTTCTTCAAGTATCCACTTTTCCCTTAGATAAGTGTTATTTATCTCTCATGTAACATCCAACCATACATAGAAATGTTGGTTTGCATTAAGGATATGCATCCTTGATCATAACCTTTTTCATTATACTCTATTGGGTTTCCATTTAAGATAAATCACGTACCTTGGAGTCTAAACAGTGTGTCATCCTTCACAAGTATCCCTTTTCATATTTCTTTCATGGTATCTCTTTGCATTCATCCCTTCCATGACCTCATATGAGTTGTGACCTCTTTGGTTTGGACTGGGTGTTGCTTGTGGATATTGTCTTGGTATTAAAAGTGCTTCATCTTTTTTTTTATTTTTTATCTTCCTTAAGATGACAAAATATCACTTATGTTGTCATCTTAAGGGGGGGAATACACGGCCTCTGTATTGCATATATTTTGTTCACTTTAAGAATTATAGGTAGAGTACACTAGAATAACACAATTTTTTGGGGCTATATCACTCTCCTTTCATATTTTCAAAAAGAGTACACTAGCATAACACAATTTTCTAGGGCCAGTTACTCTCTCTTTTTCACATATTTAGGATTGGTTGAATAGAATAACACAATTTTCTAGACCATTCGACCTATTCTGGCATACAAAAACCAATCCTTGTGGATACAACAGACCCTAATCCATTCATGAGGTGCACAATAATACACACAAGAAAAACTACCATAAGGCATGAGATTTTTTATAGGATTGACTAGCACGAGACACAAACCTGCTAGAACTTTCAATTCTATCTTTTTTTGTGGTTCACAGTAAGACGAGCATTCTTACTAGGTTAAGACAATCACACTTCCCTCTTTTTATTTAGTGATTTTTCTCTTGCCTTAGTTCTAGATTTCATGAGGACTCAAGTCACTTGGGGGCTTGATGTTTCCTTGTCTCCTTAGCTTTGATGAGATTGTCTCATGCATTTGGTCTACTTTACCATGAGTTTGAGCTTGTCTCATAATCTCGCTAAAGTTGGGGCTAAATGTACCATATTAAAATTTAGAACCCATAAATTTGGAATCTCAAAGACCTTTTTAGGCCCCATTTTAGTGATCTCCTAGAACATGGGTGCATTTATGCTTAATTTGTTTCTTTTTCCTCAACTTTTTCCCATTTCTGTTTGTTTATTTTGCACCCGCAAGATCCTAAGGCTTTTTCCTTGTATTGTGCCTCCTAGGGTACATGTTGAATTTGACTTGTACCTGGGGTATAGGTCCAGGTTGACATGTACCTGAGGCACTAATTTTATGGGAACTCAGGCCCATTTTGGGGATTTTCATATTTTCTCGCCTAGTGTAGTCGACCCTTTTTGTTTTCACGCTTGAAATTGGTATAAAAGGGGCCTACCCACTTCATTTGATAATCCGTGAATTCAATAAGAAAAGATAACTTTTACAAGCAAGATCCATTACATGCTCAAGCCATCAAGTTCAAGGTTCATTCATGGAGTTCACGCAAAGAAATGATTTATTGAAGGCATTCATTCTATCCAATCAAACATGCATTTCCTTTCATAGATCTAAATTATTCCTTCATTGGAGATAGTAGAGTTGGCCATCAAGGGGGGAGATCTACAATCATGAACATTGCACAAGCATTCAACCATTCAAGAATTTAATCATACTTACATCCATGATCTATGATTTGGAATTTTTATATCTATTAAATTTGTGAAGACAACCAACATTCTACATACAAGCATTCATAAATATTTGTGGGTAGTAGATTCAAATCCATCCATGAAGGTTTGAAAAGTGAGGTGAAAATTTACATTTGTCTTGCTTTTACATGTTTTTATTTCATTCAAGGTTAATTCCTAAATGGGGGCTTGACCAAGGCAAGCCCCTTCCCCCCCAACAAATTCCAATTTTTTTGTGTAGAAGAATATTTGCAGGGTTTCAATTTTTCAAGATCGAATTCAAGTGATTTAGGGTTACAGTTTTCGTCAGACATTTGAATCTCAAATTTTTTGATAGTGCAAGTATAGTTCAACCTCAACCTATACCCAATTGTGACATGTACCCTCCAACTTGACCTTTTCCCGGGGCTTCAAATTTTCACATTCAGGAGATTTCAACTTGTCAGTTCTGGATCCAGCGTGATTTCAATTTTTGTTGCACTTTGCTACTCTGATTTCAGATCTGATCTTGTGACCTCTACTAGCTCTAAAGGTGATTCTAATTTGCTCTTCGTCATTTTATAGCACTTACTTTGAGATATCAGATTAGGTTTGTTTATGTGTTTGATTTTTACATGTTCTTTCATTTTACTTGCATTGCATTTAATCAATCAACTAGTCTTAGGTCACTTAATCAGACACAAAAAATCTCAATTGGCATTAATCAATATCAATCAACAAACAATAAAGGAAAAGTACAATCAAAGAAAAAGAGATCTTTTAGATATTTACCCTTGAAAGGACTTTAATTTGCATTAGCACCCCTATATCCATTTGGGTTGTGCTAATATAATTTGGGTTATCTCAAAGGTTATATTTGGGGATCCCTCTTTCTCTTTCCCTAATGTGCATAAAAATACTTGGTGAATCAACCACCCTTCTCTTCTCTTTTTTTTATGTTACAGTTATTTTAGCCATTCACACTTTATTTTTTGAGGTATTGGTTTAAGACATAATTTCATTGGAAGTTTTAGATTGTCTCATTTTCTTGTAAGAAATATATACTTATTGACACACATTTGTTGTATTGGTATTAATGTCATATTAACTTGTATTCAAGGAATGTTATTAAACTTTTTATTAAGATTTTATCTTAATAGGAATTCTCACTAGCTTAACATATGGATTAACTAATGAATGCAAATGATTATTAAGTATTTAAAATCTAACTTTATCATGTAAAATCGTATTTAATGGTCTAAATATTGCAAGATAAGATCAAATAAATTATATTACTCAAAGTAAACAAAACGTATGGATAATTTGATACCCTTTATCTAATAATTGACATTGTGCACAAAATAAGCACTGGCTTGAATTCTTTCTAACCATTTACTCTATTTTAAATGAAATGTATGTTATAAATAATTTATTATTATTATTATTTCACATTTCAATTAAAGACATGTGAAATCATTACCCTTGTGTTGCATATTTTACCTCCTCGTAAATTTTTAAAATGTTTTATAATTTAAAAAAAACTTTCATTATCATGTCGAGCATTAACACATGTTCTACCAATGAATTTAAAATTGGGTTCATCTCAAGTATCAAGAAGACTTAGATCTTATGCCAATAACGTAAAAAAATGATATATTTGGATTATCTTCAATTGCTCAATTTTTTAGAAGAGCATTAAATTAGAGAAATGAATACCCTTGAGCTTGGTAGAGTTCAAAGAATGAAGAGATTTCGGTCATCTTTCATTAGTTAGAACTATTTTCAATATATTTTGATTATAATAGTCCACCTTTGTAATCTCAACGTAGCAAACCCCAAAGGTTGTATAACAAGGAATTCCTTCAAATGAATTTTAAGCACTAGATGAAAAGAAAAAAAAAACCAACACTATGAATGGAAGGAGTATTTTTGGATTGAAATAAAGTTTATTTGGTGGTTTCTTGCTTGTTTGTTTGCTCGTGCTATTTTTTTTTATATATATTTTTAAAATAAATAATGTTCTTAATTTAATTTACACAAGAAACAAAACTATTCTCACAAATATAAAATTACTTTAAATCATTTTAAAATTAATTTTAAAATTTAGTGTTACAAATCTAGAGTAAGGAAATACCCAAGCTAAAATTAACAACTAATTTAATCTACTAAAAGACAAGTAATCTAAGACAATAAATCAACTAGAATTTCCACACTTGGATATGAGCAACCCAAACTATGAAGAGTATTGAGAGTCGTAATTTGTCCTTAGGGACCCAATTGCTTGCTTCCTTTTCTTCTATCAACTAGGATTCTCTTTTTTTGGAATAAGGAAGATAGAAAAGACAAGAACTAAATGTTGAGGATTAAAATACTATAGGCTGTTAATATTGGATGTGAAGTTTGATTGTTCATTTCTTCTTCCTTGACTGTTGATTTCATCTTTTTTTTTGTTTGTCTCTTTGTCTTCTCTTGAAGACTATTGTATATATATGAGGGGAAAACTTGAAAGTTTCAATGACTAAATAAAGATTGAAGTCTTGCTTTCTGGAGGATGTAGCCAAATTGGCGAACCACATTAAAATCTTGTTTCTCTGTGTATATTCTTATGGTTCTCAATTTGTCTATTAATTTAGCAATTGGTATTAGAGCTTGTGTCTTTGTGTATATTCTGATGACATGTAACTGATTGAATGTTTGACAATATTAAGTTGAAGATAATGCAAGGCATTAAAATAGTTAATGTATTGTATTGTCATTGATGTCAAATTGATATCATCTATACGGTCATGTACATAATGCCAAAGAATTTAGAGAACCAAAGGAATAAAGGTTATTCTTTCAACAATGCATAAAAGTCAAGTATTCACTAAGTGACAAACAACACTAACGGAGTGCACACTGACGGTCAGAGCAAAGAAGAACAGTCATAGTGATACTCGACGAGCTAAAGTATAGTGTTGCCTGACTAAGCAAAACCACAGTGACACCCGACGAGCAAAGTCAGAAGGTTTCCCGACGAGTAAAACTCCAATGATGCCCAACGGACAGAGATCATGAAGCTAACTGGAGTCTCACCGACAGAACTGTCAGTTGTCATTGACAACTAACTGCAAAGGTGACCGACGGAACAGAGAGTTCAGAAAATGACAAAATATCTAGCTGGCAAGAGCTAAAGATAGACTTAACTGGTTGTTTTCTTTATTTTGTTCGACCAGAGTTATGTGATTGATTTAAAGATGATTTGTACCATTGGCAAGAAGATAATTATGAGACAAATCAGGAGTTATGCTTTAAATCAAATTGGCTGGATTTTTTTTCACGCCAAGAATCAAGAATCAAGAATCAAGAATCAAGAAATAGTGAATATCATGTTTATATAAGAGACAAGCTTAATTCATTTATGAATGGGATTAAGGGGAGTGAATAAAAAAAGGATGTTGAAGAGAAACTGATGAAGAATAACTTCATACAGTCCTGATCAATCAAGCTAAAGGAAAGCTAAGGAATTCTGCAGACACCGACGAACAGTGAGCACCGCATCACAGAGAAGAAAGTGTGGAGCACAAAGAAATGAATTGATACATTGATCAGAGAGGTAATGTACTTAAATAGATCTGAAAATCTGCAATTCAAAGTTGCATCATGAATAGGTCATAGTGTTTCAGTTTAACCATTGAAACATCAAGTCTCTTAACCAGGTAGGACTTAACAGTCTTCTAAATATTGAGGTACATCCCAAGGAGTGCCAAAAAGGTTGATTCATGAAAGTAGCATTGGATTTGCCCGATACCTATTGACAGTTTAAGAAGGAGGCTAATTCAAGGATGGTAGCAATAGATGCTCGATACTAAGTGACAACCTCTATGTATAAAATCCTCTAACAAGGTCTCACTTAACCGTGTGTTTGTAACCTTTAACAGGGTTGGCTCCTAATAGGGCTCACTTTAGAAGAGTGAACATTTGGGATACTGGTCCCAATGGTTTTTCCCCTAACAGGGTTTCCACGTTAAAAATTCATGTGTTATGTGTGTATGATTCATTTCTTTTTTGTTTTGTATCTGACATAGTTAACACTGGATTGATCGAAATACTCTGCTTATTTACTGAGTTTCGGTAAATAGTTATACTGCTTATTGGTAATCAAGAAAGAATAAGGATTGACAGAGAACACCGACAGGCAGTTAATCATTATAAGTATTTCATGGTATGTATCTTGTAGGGACAAAATAATCTGAGGTTTATTGATTGGTGGTTAAGTTTGAAGGACAAATTTTTGAGACCACTGATTCACCCCCCCCCTCTCAGTTATTACTAACAATTGGTATCAAAGCTTGTGTGCTTAGAAAGGAAGGTTTCAAGACCTAAGTAAAGATCATAAGATGAACAGGTGAGATGTGCCCAAGTTGAAAAAAGACAACTTTACTTCATGGAAAAGTAGGATAAGACTCCACTTATCAGGTATTGGTAATGATGTTACTCAATTCCTAGATACTGAATATGTGTTGCCCACAGGAGTATTGACAGTAGATCAATTAAGAGAGAAGCATGAACACAACTTCATTGTCATAGAGATTTCTTCCTCACTCTCTGATGTTGAATTTGAAGATGTCAAAGATTGCAAAACTGCAAAGAAGATGTGGGACAAACTGAAGCTTGTGCATGGAGGTGATACAAATATTCTGAGAGCCAAGGCAGAAAGCCTTAGAGGAAAATTTGATGATCTCAGAATGAAAGAAGGAGAAAACATCACACAGTACAACACAAGAATAAAATAATTAGTCAATTCTATACAAGGAGTTGCAGGTACACTTGAAGAGGAGACAGTGGTAAGTAAAATCTTAAGAACCTTACTGCCTATTTATATTATTAGAGTTTCTGCCATTCAAGAATTGAGAGCAGTAGAAAAGAATACAATTACTCTTGATAGTTTAATTGGTAGACTGATTTCATTTGAGATGAATAACTTTGATAATAGTTGTATGCACCTTAAAATGGTCGCCTAGACTTTAGGCCCCATTTTATTATTTTATCAATTTATCAAATTTCTGAATCAATGCTTTGGAATATTTTCAATTCAAATAAATTTCCTTGATCAAATTGTAATTAATTCAATTAATTCAATTATTTCAATATTTCCTAAGGTTTGACCATTTTTATATAATTAAAAGATTTAACCTCCCTTTTAATTAAATAAAATTCCTCTTATTTAATTAAATTCAATTTCTCCCATTTAATTAAATAAAATTCTTCTAATTTATTTAGTTGAAAGAAAACCCCCTTTTTAATTAAATAAATAAAAATCACCACTTAAAGCACTTTAATTGATGAAAAAGGAAATGAATTAAATTAAAAATTAAATAAAAATCCCTTTTTCAACACCCCCTTTTAAGTGGTGGGATTTTTGCCTCTTAATCATAGCCTTTGATTTTTGCCTCTTAATCTCAATCGTTCACTTTTCTTTAAAAGGACACCTCTCCTTCTCACTTTCATATTAGGATTTCATAGTATTGTTATGCTGCAGGTTTGGAGAGCAATTTTGGAGGAGAATTTGAGCACTCAAGCTCTCTTCTTGTTTTCTTTATTCTTGCATTCATGGCTCCTCATATAGATTAGAATCATGTTTA
>MU224995.1:323673-341204 GCA_018584345.1 Thuja plicata
CTTCATTTTACATTTTTACACATCCATGACTAGAGAGCTATGGATCGATATTTGAGGCCTCATTCTTGAGCAACCTTGAATGGAATGATTCATAGAAGTGTGACAACATTTATGCACACAATAGTGTCTTACCAAAATTAGAGTCTACATTTAAGTCTTCTATGAGAATAAGCAAATCAAGTCATAGACACACATCTAGAATAGACAGTGAAAGTGAAAGTGAAGAAGAAGATCTAGATGAAATAGAAGCACTTATGGCTAAAAGAATGCAGAGAGGCAAAGGTAAATACAAAGGAAAGTTACCACTTGTATGCTTTAATTGTAAAGAGATTGGACACTTTACTACAAGATTTCCTAACAAAAGAAAAGATGACAAAAGTAATGACAGATCTTTTGAGAAGAAATCTGATAGAGGTGATAAAAAATATTACAGAGGTTACCGACAATCAGAAAGAAGAGATACCTGACACTACAAGGACAAAGGCAAGAAAGTCAACTACCTAGCTGCTTGCAAAGATGAAGATACTAACACCGAACCTGATGAAGACATCAAGATGGTATTTGTGGCTGTGAAGGATGATTCAGATGAAGATGAAAGGTATGTAGAAACTACACTGATATCTAAGGTTAGCTAGAATGACATTTGGATTATAGATAGTGGTTACACTCACCACATGACTGGTGACAAAGAAAAGTTTAACAATTTTGAGTATTATAATGGTGGTACAGTAAGAATGGGTAATGATACACCTTGTCCAGTTGAAGGTAAAGGAACTATAATGTTGAACAACCTGATTAAATGTGAAAATGATTATTGAGTAAAAGGACTGAATTATAATCTGTTGAGTGTTTCTCAGTTGAATAATTCAGGTCACAAAGTAACATTTGAGAACAAGAAGGCAAAGATCTTCAATGAATCAGGAAGATTGATTGGTACCGGTAAACAAACAAAAGGTAACTTATTCTATCTGAATGATACTAACACCACTTGCTTAATGACTATAAATGAAGACATATGGTTGTGGCATAAAATATTGTGTCATGTGAATTTTGAAAACATGATGAAAATAAGCAGAAGGAGAAATGTAAGAGGCTTACAGACGATGACAAAGCCCGACAATGTCATGTGCAAGAATTGTCAAAAAGGTAAGATGACAAAGTCTAGTTTCAAAAGTAAAACCTATACATCTAACGATATTCTAGAATTAGTCCATATTGATCTATGTGGACCAATGAAGACAAAGAGTTATTATGGAGAAAGATATTTTATTCTCTTTGTTGATGATTACACTAGAATGATGACAGTTATGTTTCTAAAAGATAAATCTAAAGCATTCAATATGTTTAAATGGTATAAGGCTATGGTAGAGAAACAAAGTGGTAAGGATATGAAATGTTTGAGATCAGATAGAGGAGGATAATTTATATCAGATGAATTCACTAATTTCTGTAATGAGCATGGTATAGAAACACAGGTTTTTGCACCAAGAACACCACAACAAAATGGGATTGCTGAGAGAAGAAACAGATCAATAGTTGATTATGCTAGAACACTGATGATAGAGAAAGACATCACCCAAATATTCTAGAGGGAAGCTGTCAGTACTACTGTTTACACACTGAATATAGTACAATTGAAGGAGGACACAAAGAAGACACGTTATGAGCTATGGTATGGTAAAACACCCAGTGCAAGTTACTTCAAAATCTTTGGTAGTCAATGTTATATCTTAAAGGATGATAGAAATGGAAAGCTTGATGCCAAAAGTGATGAAGGTATTTTTCTAGGGTATTCTACCAAGAGAAAAGCTTATAAATGTCTTATCAAGGCTTCTAAGAAAATTGTTGAAAGTTCAAATGTAAAGATAGATGAATTTGTAGAAAAGAATGAGCTGGAAAGCACAAAAGAATCAAAAGACTACAATAAGTTTGTATACTATGAAGAACTCAACACTCTACTCAAGAAACAGTCCGTAATTCTAGAATAACAGAATGTTGCAATCGACGGTTAGGCTGTAATTACTGACGGTTAGGATAATGATCAAAATAATGTGCAAGGTGATGAAGAACATAATGAAGATCAAAATGATGATCAAGCTGATAGACAAAGAGATGAACCTGTACTTGCAAGATATGTAACAAGGAGCCATCTAGAGATCTAGATCATAAGAGATAAGAAAGGCTGGTACAAGAACAAGAAGTAGGTCTTTAAACTCAAATTGTTTAATTTGTGAGTTTGAGCCAAAATCTGTCAATGCTACACTTGATAATGAAGAATGGATAAGTGCTATGAATGATGAGATTGAGCAGATTGAGAAGAACAAGACATGGTCACTTGTGCCAAGAATAGATGATAAGAATGTCATCGGTACAAAATGGATATTCAAGAATAAGTTGAATGAGAATGGAGAAGTCACAAGAAACAAAGCAAGACTAGTATGCAAGGGGTGTGCACAAGAGGAAGGTATTGAATATGGAGAGACCTTTGCACCCGTTTCTAGGCTAGAAAAAGTAAGAATATTACTTGCTTATGCTACATATAAAGGATTCAAGGTATATCAAATGGATGCCACGTCTGCATTCCTAAATGGAATACTTGAAGAAGAGGTATACATTGAGTAACCAGAAGGGTTTGTCGATCTAGATAAGAGAAACATGGTATGTAGACTTCACAAAGCCTTGTATGGATTGAAACAAGCTCCTAGAGCCTGGTATGAATGACTTCATTCCTATCTTATAAGTATTGGATTTGTAAGGACTATTGAAAACAGTGATCTTTATTTGAAGGAAGATACTGATGCTAACACTTTGATTGCTGAAATATTTGTTGATGAAATCATATTTGGAGGCAATGATATGCTATGCAAATAATTTTCTAATGAGATGAGCAAAGAGTTTGAGATGTCTATGTTTGGAGAGATCAAGTTCTTTCTTGTCTACAGATCATTCAACAAAGTGAAGGTATTTTCATTACACAGTCCAAATACATTAAAGAGGTCCTGAAAATATACAAGATGGAAGAATCCAAACCAGTTGGAACACCGATGGCTACTGGATGTAAGTTAACAAAGGTAAATCAGACTTTGTACAGATCAATGATTGGAAAAATTATGTATGTTGTACACACTAGACCAGATATTGCACATGCAGTAGAAATAGCTGGTAGATTTTTTGCTAACCCTAGGGAATCACATATGACAACTATGAAAAAGATTTTAAGATATCTAAAAAATACTGAGGAATATGGCTTATGATATAGAAGAGAAGGCAAAGTTTAACTTAAGGTGTTTACCGATGCTAATTGGGTTGGAAATCTTGATTACCGAAAGAGCACAACTGGAGGAGCATTCTTTATGGGTGACAAAATTGTCACATGGATAAGAAAGAAGCAAGGATGCACATCTCAGTCTATTGCAGAAGCAGAGTATGTTGTTGCTGCTACAAATTTCTCAAATATTGCAAGGATCAAACAGTTACTGGAAGGTATGCATATGAAGATCTTAGAACCAGTAATTATCTATTGTGATAACACCAGTGCAATAAAAATTTCCAAGGATCCAGTCATGCATTCCAAGACAAAATACATTGTCATCAAGTATCATTATTTAAGAGAACAAGTTCAAGCAAAGGAAGTGATACTTGAGTATGTGCAATTAAAATAACAATTGGCCGATATCTTCACCAAGCCACTACCCAAGGATACATTTGAGTACTTGAGAAAGAGACTAGGGGTCAAACCCTTGTCTACCAGTTAGTAAAATGACTGAAGGCTGCATCAGCCTACACATTATCAGAATATCATTAATGTTGATACAAGAAAAGAGATGAACTTCAAAGCTACATCTATATACAAACATGTATATATCATAACAGAACACCATAGCATATTGACATATTGTTGATGGATAAGGGAAATTCAAGGAATATATTATGGATGGAGAGAAAAGACTGTTTGACATGAATGTCAGATATCTGTGAGATATTTTTTTGGCATTGTTGCCAAAGGGAGATAAATTATCCATATTTTCAACTATTTCTAGAAATAGAAAGAGATTATCCATTATCATCTAAACTCCAACAGGGAGAGATTATATCCTTAGGGAGAGCAAATTGAATGGAAAGATTATACAAAAGGAGAGTTGCTGATAAGAGAAAAAGACATCAAAAGAAAAGAATAGTCAAGGGAGAGAAATTGACACAAGGAGAGGACTCAACACATCAGAAGACAGAGAGCTGCAAGAATCAAATCTAAGCTAAAATAGAGCTTACCGAAGGTCAGACATTTATCGATTGACAGAACAAAATGATTGGTAGTTTATTGAAATCTCAACTGTTGTATTTCATATTGTTTTAGAAATAGTATAGTATGATAATACAATATGTTTCCATCAATGCCAAAGGGAGAGATTGATGACATGTAACTGATTGAATGTTTGACAATATTAAGTTGAAGATAATGCAAGGCATTAAAATAGTTAATGTATTGTATTGTCATTGATGTCAACTTGATATCATCTATACGATCATGTACATAATGCCAAAGACTTCAGAGAACCAAAGGAATAAAGGTTATGCCTTAAGCAATGCATAAAAGTCAAGTATTCACTAAGTAACAAACAATGCTGACAGAGTGCACATCGATGGTCAGAGAAAAAAAGAACAGTCATAGTGATACTCGATGAGCTAAAGTACAGTGTTGCTCGATGAAGCAAAACCACAGTGATACCCGATGAGCAAAGTCAGAAGGTTGACCGACGAGTAAAATTCCAATGATGCACGACGAACGGAGATCACGAAGCTAACTGGAATCTCACCGATGGAACTGTCAGTTGTCACCAAAAACTAACTACAAAGGTGACCGATGGAATAGAGAGTTCAGAAAATGACAAAATATCTAGCTGGCAAGAGCTAAAGATAGACTTAACTAGTTGTTTTCTTTATTTTATTCGACTAGAGTTAAGTGATTAATTTAAAGATGATTTGTACAGTTGGCAAGAAGATAATTATGAGACAAATAAGGAGTTATGCTTTAAATCAAATTGGCTGGATTGTTTTTCACCCCAAGAATCAAGAATCAAGAATCAAGAATCAAGAAACAGTGAATATCATGTTTATATAAGAGACAAGCTTAATTCATTTACGAATGGGATTAAGGAGAGTGAATAAAAAGAGGATGCTAAAGAGAAACTGATGAAGAATAACTTCATACAATCCTGATCAATCAAGCTAAAGGAGAGCTAAGGAATTCTGCAAACACCGATGAATAGTGAGCACAGCATCACAGAGCAGAAAGTATGGAGCACAAAGAATTGAATTGATACATTGATCAGAGAGGTAATGTACTTAAATAGATCTAAAAATCTACAATTATGAGTTGCATCATGAACAGGTCATAGTATTTCAGTTTAACCATTGAAGCATCAAGTCTCTTAACTGAGTAGGACTTAACAATCTTCTTAAGATTGGGGTACATCCCAAGGAGTGCCAAAAAGGTTGATTCATGAAAGTAGCATTGGATTTTCTTGATACCTATTGACAGTCTAAGAAAGAGGCTGATTCAAGGATGGTAACAATAGATGCTCGATACTAAGTGACAACCTCTATGTATAAAATCCTCTAACAAGGTCGCACTTAACTGTGTGTTTGTAACCTTTAACAGGGTTGGCTCCTAACAGGGCTCACTTTAGAAGAGTGAAAATTTGGGGTACTGGCCCCAGTGGTTTTTCCCCTAACAGGGTTTCCACATTAAAAATTCATGTGTTATGTGTGTATGATTCATTTCTTTATTGTTTTGTATCTGACATAGTTAACACAGGATTGATCAGAATACTCTGCTTATTTACTGAGTTTCAGTAAATAGTTATACTGCTTATCGGTAATCAAGAAAGAATAAGGATTGACAGAGAACATCAACAGAAAGTTAATCATTATAAGTATTTTATGGCATGCATCTTGTAGGGACAAAATAATCTGAGGTTTATTGATTGGTGGTTAAGTTTGAAGGATAAATTTTTGAGACCACTGAATCACCCCCCCCCCCTCTCAGTTATTACTAACATATTCTTGTGGTTCTCAATTTGTCTATTAATTTAACAATTGGTATCAGAACCAGTAAGATGGAATCCAGAAAGAAGCAGTGCAATTTTTAATATGAAAGTTTATAATAGTCTTGATGTTGATGCAAAATTAAGAAATCATGTCACTTGGGAGGGCCGAGGAGGCCACACATCACAACACTCTTAAAGATGACATGGATGATCAATATTTTTGGCAACCATATTAAACTGGTTGTAACCTTTGGTGTTCCTGAGGATAGTGTACACTATGTGCATGACCTCAGATTCACAAAAATTAAACCTCAGGTTTATGTTGTCCAAATTTCGCATCATACTATGCTCCACAGGCAGAGGCTATTTGTTTTTGGATTGGGGTTGGAATTTAAGAAGAATCAGAAAATGATTATTGAAGCTTTGGAGGCCCTTAATGAGGATTTACTGTAAAATTTTACAAAAGCAAGGCTAGAATTTGAAGGATAGGCTCCATTTGAAGTATGCACACTCAGTCAAAATGTCACTCTAACAAAGGAAATGGTATCTATATCCAAAGAAATAGAAAAAGAGCATCAAATAATTTTCATACCCTCTGTTATTGAACAAGTCCTTTGGTATTGGTAGAATTGTCTACTACCCTTTTTAGCATTGCTTTTATACAAGACCAAGCAAGGTTGGGGCTGAAAAATTAAACATTTTTCATTTTCCACCACTAATAGCACCAATAAAATGCATGGTATTTCCCCTTGTGCAAAATGAGAAATATGAGGCAACACCGTGGTTGATTTTTAAATCCTTGACTGCAGTGGGTATATCACATAAAATTGATATTACAAGGACCATATAGGGTGTACCAGGGGGCCTATGGAATTCATTACCCTAAAAAATGCATTGTCTGGTGGTATGGTACATGGCTTGGAAGCAATAGTAAATAGATTTCATGTCAAATTAAAAGCAACAGGAGCAACGCTCTGCTATAGTCTTTGAGAGGAACCAGTTGTTTACATTAACATAAGGTCTTTTATTTTGCACAAAGTTGAGTGCATGTTTTCACACCTTGAATACATGGGAATTGATAGAGCTAATAGTTGAAGAAATAGAAGGTGATTTTTAATGTCCTAAATACATTTTAGGACCTGGCAGAGAATTGTATGAAAATGAAATTGTATTTATGTGCAATACAGGAGCGGCAGAGACAAAGGGAGGCAAGGATGTGATGTTTTTATATTGTCTTATGTGTTGAATAACCTTCTTGAATTAGGAGAATTTGTTTTCAATTTCTTTTTTTGTGCATTTTTCTTGAGCTTGGCAGTGTTGTGATTCCTGTTTAATATGTTTTGGGAATAAAGAGATGCAAGATTTGGTGCTAATTTTGTAGGTTATGGAGCATTTGCAACTGTAAGTTATAACTCATAATTGTGGATTTATTTGGTAATAAGCATTTTTCTTTTGATGTCATGAGATGGTTACCTTCATGTTCAATATGAAGATGTTTATTGTGTCATGGTGAGCTATTGATTATAGATTAGAGAATTGGCATGATACAAGATCTCTTGACAGGTTTTGCTCTTTAGAGCATGAAATTTTGTTTCATGGAGATGTTAGATCAAGTTATAATGTTGTGTTTCCAGGTCATGTAGATGTGTAGTGAGAGTTTTGGAATTTGGTCTTGTTAGTGCTCTTGGTATCAAGTACATTGGTGGATTGACCATGGAGGTTCTCTTGAAAACTAAGACGCTTGGGTGAGGCTAGAGTTATCTTGGGTTTAGAGAATATTTGTTGAGATGGTTTCTCTATGCAGGTTTCAGCAAGAAGATCGAGGAGCCTACACATATGGATGAACGTGAATTCATTATGGACCTAGAGGAGATTGTTCTTGGAGAAGAGTTCACTATGACTTGGTGTATCTTGGAGGAGAATTCTCCCTCCCCACTTTTTGTATACTCTATAGATTTGTCTACTGGATAGATTTATCTCCTTGTGCATTTGATTTTAGGAGATGTTTGAGATGTTTCCTAGTTTTGGAATGATTTTGATTTTGATCTTCTTATTTACAAGGGCTTACATCTATGGTGTTTGGGTGTTGTAAATGTTATTATTTGGGGAGGTAAAGGAGATCATACTTGGAATAGATAAGCACTTGGTGATATTGGTAGAAGGATGAGTTATGATTTGCATTGGTACTGTCCCTTCCTAGATTTTTTTGAGGTCATCTATTATTGTTGTATTTCATTGTTTTTTAACTATAATATGTGTTATTTTCATGAGGACTTGAAAGATGTAATGTGAGATTTTGCACCAGGTTGGTTGTAGTTTGCAAATTATTTCAAGTTATTACCACACCTTTTATACATTGATTGGTAGGTTTGAGTCAAATTTTAAGTTTTAACTTCTTATTTACAAGGGCTTACATCTATGGTGTTTGGGTGTTGTAAATGCTCTTATTTGGGGAGGTAAAGGAGATCATACTTGGAATAGGTGAGCACTTGGTGATATTGGTAGAAGGATGAGTTATGGTTTGCATGGGTGTCCCTTCCTATATTTTTTGAGTTCATCTATTGGATGACTTGAAAGATGTAATCTGAGATTTTGCACTAGGTTGGTTGTAGTTTGCAGATCATTTCAAGTTATTACCACACCTCTTACATGTTGATTGGTAGGTTTGAGTCAAATTTTTGTTGACATTTCTCATGCAACAAATGGATTTCTCTATAACGGTCTTCTAGATTTTTGCACATCAATGGTTTTTGATGTGTTTTGTTGGAATATGGTATTGTTTGTACATGGTGAGTTTTTGTATGGGATGGATATGTTATCATAAATATACTGATGTTGTATGGTTAGCTGGATGTGATTAGCAATTGGTTGTGGTTGTTATTCCAACTATGGTGATTGTCTATTGGCAATATATTACCATGGAATTTTGTAATTATGTTTGGATGGGGAAAGCAAAGTTTAAGTGAGAGGCTTCTCAAATGTGAATTCACAGCATGAGTTGAACTTCAAGTGGGAGATTTGTGGATGTGAAGTCTGACTATTCATTTCTTCTGCACTGATTGTTCATTTCATATTTCTCTTGTTTGTCTCTCCATCTTCTCTTGAAGACTATTGTATATATGTGAGAGGAAAACCTGATGTAATTAAGTTGCAATGATTGAATAAAGATTGAAGCCTTTTTGTCTGGTGGATGTAGCCAAATTGGCAAACTATGTCTCTATGTATATTCTTGTGGTTGTCAATTTGTCTATTAATTTAACAATTATGAATGTTAGGAATTGATCTTTGAAGCTATTTTGAATCATCAAAATAGGAGTCTAGAATTTGCACATGTTTGACAAATTGTAATAAGAGTTGTGTATAGGTTGTAAGTGGTTGAAATTGTCATGTTTTTCTTCCTAAATCAAACTTACTAGCATGACCAAAATTGAAAGAAGCGAAAGGAAGCCAAAAGTTTAAGAAACAAAAGGCTCGTGCACTTAAGCACTCAAGAATCTATAAATATGATAAGGTCACCAATTAGAGATGATAGCACCAACTTCAATAAATACAACAAACTCGAAACTAGTGTAAACTCATTTTTTAAAAGCATGGAAGGAACCAAAGCTAAAGAAAATAAAGAATTCACAAAAATAGAGACAAATCACATGTTCAACCCTTTCAATATTAAATCATTCACCAGTTGAATCGACATTCATGAAATGGGAAGCTAATATGTCATGGTGAACAAATACAAAAATGGATAAACTCGTGACTTGTGATAAAAAAGAGTGTTTTTGAAAGATAAAAATGTGTACATGCGTAAAAAATAACTAAATAATCATGATTAAAGAAGGGAGAGGGTCCTAGGAGTCAACTAAACACTTCCACAAGATTGAGATCAATTGAAAGAGAATTTTAGCTTTATACTCATTCTACGTAGGGTTGTGTATTTGGTCATTGGATCATTATTTGGATTTTCATGTTGTATACTTTCAAGCATTTATAAATCCAATGAACAAAGCTTAAAATGAGGGAAATGTTTATGCAGGATAAGGATGCACCATTGACCAAAATTTTTAATTACCTAAAATAAAAAATAGTATTATTTTCATTTTAAGAATATTAAAAATTTTGGTCTATGATGCATCTTGTGTTGGAAATGGCATACAAGAGTATGAACTGAGAGGGGAGGGGTGAATCAGTTCACTTAAAAAATTTATATTCTAAAACTGTCTTACTTCAACATCCTTTACCAAATGAAAACTATAAATGAAAAGCAAGTTAAAACATATAAATCACTTCAAGTACACACATAAAAAATAGACCCATACCACCATGATTTTTGGTCACGTAGAAATCCTTGGTCAAAGGAAAAAACTGCGGTGGGGATGACACCCACAATTCTTCACTACTGCAGTAAAAAGATTGCTTAGTTAGAGCTACAATGTTTAGCTACTTCTGATAGCTTACTTTGTTAGGAGTACAAAGACTTATGCAGTCTACCTTGTTAAAGGATTTCAAAAATTCTTCTCTGAGAATTGTACCTTGTTAGAGGCTTTAAAAAATAAGTTCTGTAAGGATCTACCCAGCGGTGGGATTTACAAAATAACAAAAACAATGTATTCAACAATGCTTTGAACTTGTCTGAAATAATGCATCAAACTGTTATGCTTGATCAGACTCTTTATGCTCTGAATTATTTACCTTTGAATCTACTCGGTGATGTGATCATCAAACCTTCCTTCTGCAAATTCTGTACTCGGTGTTGTCTCATATACTCTGCTATTCCCCAATAACAGTAACTGCATTCTTTTTTTTTTACTCTCTCTATTTTTTTTTCTCAAAAGGATTCTTCACTCATTAAGTATCCTCTATTTTTGCCTCTTAATCTCCTTGATTAGGTTTTCCTTAGGTCAATCTCAGTCGTTTGATCAACCTTAAGATTTGTTTCCGCTTGGTAAACCGCCTGACTGTTACCTTGGAAATTGTTCCCTTCTTGGAACTCACAACACCTATTTTGCCGCTTAATCTTTGCCTTGCATCTTGTTCTTGATTAATCTGGTTCATAGATTCTATAACCAACTGACTTTAGTGATCATAGATTCTTCTGACATCGTCTGTGAATTCATTAAATGCGCTCTTATCAAGATTTGACTTAGTTTACTTGCTCGGTTGCCTTGCCTACATTACTCGGTAACTAAATGTTTCAACTGATCGGTAACTTACTACTCTTTGTGCTCGGTGTACGTTTTCAAACTCGGTACTCGGTAATTGTGACCGAATAACATTTCCACTCGGTGACTATTTTTGCTTGATGCTTGATTCTGCTTTCTTTATCGACTGCTCCTCCCTTCACTTACATTACTGACTAACTTCTCCTACTTAGTAGTAGTGTCCATTTCCTTTACCGACTGGACTTGGCTGCTTATGAATTTGAAAAAACTTATGACAACAAAGTGAATAGGGTAACATCTTGATACCTGCAAAGACATTGCCTGAAATGAGTATCTAGATGTGTTTCATGCATGTGCAAGCAATAGAGATAAAAGTTAAAACAAAATACAAGAAATAAAATTAAAATTCATCAATATGTCTATTATGTACATAACATGTACTATCAAGGAAGATGTGTGGTTGTGTATTTTCTCATGTCCATCATATGCAATATTAATATCTATGTATACATTTGTAATTTTAATGGACAAGAAGAAATGTTTATAATGGATGCTAGATATTTATTTATGATGGTTGAACTAGCGCATGTGTCTTCAACTTCCAACAACTCTACAAATTGTACCCAATGGTTTCTTGAGAAAACTTAAATGATGTGCAAATTTTTGAGACGTTGGCCAAGTTTCTACATTGAGTAAGAGAATATTGGTATGGTGTACTAACACAAAGGAGGGTTGATAATGGGGCCAAAGGCACTCCCAAGTACCAAACCACCTTGCAGACACAACAATGCGGAAGCAACAACATAGTGAGAGAAGAAACAACAAAGATCCTTTTCATTAATTGATCAAACTCATTACATGTCGGGCTGTAAGGCCTTCCCATTTTTGGTCATATACATTCAGTGAATTACAATTTGATCTTCATACATGTGAGGTCACTGACCTGCCTTACAATATCTCCATAGACAATCTTCTATTATAGTCTGATCTTAAATCCTACTTCTGACCAAAACTGCCTTAAAACAAAGAACATAGAAACAATTATATGCAAGAGTCCACCAAAGAGATCAGTGCTCAAATCCATAAGAGAGACCCAAATTTAGGTCCTCATAGATCCCAATGAGAGACCCCAAATCAATTAAGCCATGAAAATTAACTGAAGAAGTCGGCCACCAGATCCAACTCCAAAAATAAACAACTCGGGCCAAGGATGACCAAGCAGCAGAGTGACTTGGGAAAAGAACACCCTGAGCAACAAGAAATGAAAACCATAGCGTCAGAAGGAAATAAAATTAGAAACAAGCATGCTCGAGCGATAGAACCTGAGCAACAGAGAAAAAGTATTCTCGAGCGACAGAACCTGAGCAACAAAGAACAAGCATGCCCAAGCGATAGAACCTGAGCAACAGAGAACAAGCATGCCCGAGCAATAGAACCCGAGAAATAGAGAATTTCTCTGAGAAGCCTCCAAACAATCTAAAGAAAAAAACAAACATATTTTTGGTTGAGCAGGATTGTCAATGACCCAATATGCTCCTGCATAAGACACTTGGGGTTACAAGAAATTATTCCCCAAATCATGTATCAGGTCCAACCTAAAATGTATCCAACTTAGATTGAGAAATCCAAGATGAGTCCTCAATCGGTATGTTCTTCCACTTTACCAGATACTTCATGTATTCTTTTCCTCTTGTGCTTCTACCAACTCTTTGTTTCAAAATATTCTCAACTTCCTCTATCTGCTTCTTAGGATAATCATTCATAACCATCCCTTCTTCATCAGGTTCATGATATTCATACAAGTCTAAAATATTGAATATAGGTGATATATCCATGTCATAAGGTAACTCCACTTCATAAGCATTTCCACTGTCAAATCTTCTCAATATTCTACAAGGACCAAATTTCTTCATTTTAAAATTTCCATATGTTCCAGTAGTAAATCTGCCTTTCTTCAAATGAACCATCACTACATCACCTAATTCAAATGTTTTATGTCTTCTTGATATGTCTGCACTATCCTTATATTTTTTATTACTTTTCTCCAACTTTTTTTTTACATCCTCATGCGAGGTCTTCATGAACTTGGCAAATTCCTTTGCTTCAACACTTCTTTTCTCTTCTCTAGTAATATCTCTTAAGTCTAATATACCTCTCAGTTGTGTGCCATCAACAATCTCAAAAGGTGTCTTTCTAGTAATTTTTTTTACTGAACTGTTGTATGCAAACTCTTTTTGTGCCAACATCAAATCCCAATTACTTGGTGTGTCTCCAATTAGGCATCTCAACAAGTTACCCAAACTTCAGTTTACAACCTTTGTTTGTCCATCAATCTATGGATGAAATGTAGAACTATATTTTAATTCAGTATCCAACTTCTTCTAGAGTGTTCTCCAAAAATAGCTTACAAATATACTGTCTCAGTCATAGATGATACTCCTCAGTAATCCATGTAATCTGATAATCTCCTTAAAGAAAATATTTGCTATATGTACTACATCTGCTATTTTCTTACATGGTATAAAATGTGTCATCTTAGAAAATCTACCCACAACAACAAATATGGAATTGTTACCTCTTGTTGTCCTAGGTAAGCCAAGAACAAAATCCATGTTGACATTACTCCAAGGTTTCTCAGGAACAGTAATTGGTGTATACAAATTAGCATTTTGACTTACTCCTTTTGCAACTTGACAAACTCCACAACTTTTCACAAATTTCTGAACATCCTTATACAACTGAGGCAAAAAATACCTTTCCTTAAGCAAACTCAATGTTTTATCAATACCAAAATATCCAGCCAATCCACTACTAAGTTTTTCTTTAATCAAATTAGTTCTCATTGATCCTCTCGGTATGCACAACTGAATACCTTTGAACAAAATATCTTCCTAAATGAAATAGTCTTCATACTTACTTGATTGATTTTTGAATTAGGTGCTCTGCATACTCTCCACTGCTCTGAAAAATCAGGATCAATTTCATACAAATGCTTCGTGTCATCAAAACCAAGAACCTCAATTCTCATTTCAGACAACAAAGATCTTCTTTTGCTTAATGCATCAACAACTCTATTAGAAACTCCACTCTTATGTTTAATCACAAATGTGAAAATCTGCAAATACTCTACCCATTTCATGTCTCTGATTCAACTTATTTTGACTACCCAAATATTGTAAATCCTTATGATAAGTTTACAACACAAATTCATTTGGCATCAAATAATGTCTCAATTTCTTCATAGCTTGAACAATAGCATAGAACTCTTGATCATAGACAGAATATTTCCTCTTAGCATCATTCAAATTTTCACTAAAGAAAGCAATGGGTTTACCTTCTTGAGTCAACATAGCTCCAAGTGCACTTCCACTTGCATCACATTCAACTTGAAATACTTTATTGAAATTAGGTAATGCCAACACAGGTAATTCAGCAACCTTTAACTTCAATGTCTCAAAACTCTTATCATCTCCATGTGTCCATTTGAATTCTCTTTTCTCTTCTCTCATTGTCTCAGTCATAGCATTACAAATAGAACTGAAGTTTATGATAATATTCATATAAAAACTTGCCAATCCATGAAATGATCTTACCTCACTGACATTCTCAGGTGTAGGCCAACTAAGTATAGCTTCAACATTATCAGGATCCATCTTCAGATTATCAGCTGAAATTACAAAACCCAAATACACAAGTTCTTCTTTCATGAAGGAATACTTTTTCAGATTTATCAACAACTTTTCCTCTTTCAATCTCTGTAGCACTTGTCTTATATGCATTAAATGCTCTTCTCTAGTCTTACTGAATATCAGAATATCATCCAAGTATACAATCACACATTTATTCAATAATTTCTTCAAAACTTCATTCATTAACCTTATAAATGTACTCGGTACATTAGTTAAACGAAAAGGCATAACCAACCACTCATACAAACCTTCCTTTGTTTTGAAAGAATTCTTCCATTCATCACCTTCTCTGATTCTGATATGATGATATCCACTTTTAAAATCAATTTTGGTAAATTATCTTTCTCCACTCAAACAATCCATTATGTCATCCATTCTCAGTATAGGAAACCTATACTCACTTTGATCTTGTTGATTGCTCTGGAATCGGTGCACATTCTCCATTCTCCATTCTTCTTAGGTGCCAACATAGCAGGTATTGCACATGGACTCAAAATTTATTAGATCAAATCTTTGTTCAACAATTCATGAACTTGTCGGTTAAGCTCTTCATTCTCGGTTGGTGTTAACCTATGTGATGCTTTGTTTGGTAAACTAGCTCTAGGAATCAAATCCATACAGTGATTGATATCTCTCATTGGTGGAAAACCACCAGGTACATTATGTAAAATTATCTCCTTGTACTCAGTGAGTAACTTCTCAACTTCTGCAGGAACTTCATCTTATTTATTCTTACTTGGTTTGTTAGGAATCAAAGCATAAAAAATATAATCTCTTTTCAAATCCTTAACAAATTGTCTTCCTTCCATCAAACAAACTTTCACAGATGTACATATCTCACCAATAGATTCTTCAACCAAAGGTAACAAGATTAGTTTCTTACCATCAACCCAAATAGAATATCTATTCAATCTTCCGTCATGTATAGCATGTCTATTATATTGCCAAGGTCTACCCAACAAGATGTGACAACAATCCATAGGCATAATATCAAACAACACCTTATCATAATACTTTCCAATTTTCAGATTTAACAAACATTGTTCACTCACCATTAATGTATGCTCATCCTTGATCCATGAGATCTGATAGGGCTTCAGATGCTTCATCCTTTCCAATTGAAAATTTGTAACCATTTTCTCATATGCTAGATTCTCCAAGCTTCCACTATCAACAATTACCTTCCAAAATTTGTCTGCAACTCTAAATTTGGTCTTGAACAAACTTTTCCTAACAGGATCTTGCTTATCTTTCTCACTCCATAGTATCCTTCGGATCATGAGGTTACTTCAGGTTCATTAGGTGATTCCTCTTGCACCAAATTTTTTTTTCTACTTCCAACTTTCTTATTTTCATGTGTACACTCAAAGGATTTATGTCCTTCTTCACCACAATTATAAAAAGTTATTTGGAATCCTTTTCTGCTATAACCACCTCAGGAGTAATTGCCTCTTCCTTGGTACGAACTTCCACCTTTCCATTCAGTCTTTCCTTTATCTTGAGATATGTCTAAAATTGACTTGTCTAGTTCAGATCTACTATTTTCACCATGAGATCTACCTCTTCCTCTAGGGAATCTACCACCTCTACCTCTTTGTCTTTGCTCATATCTTCTGTTTAGTTTCTCCTCATCTTTTAGGGCAAATTGATATGCCTCCTCAATTCTTTCCATCTTGACCAAACTGATCTCATCTTACATAGAACTTCTCAATCCATTCAGGTATCTTGAAACTCTTTCCACTTCATCTTCAAAATGTCTAGATTTGATGTCCAATCTGTAGAATTCTTCAGTATAGTTTTTTACAGATCTATCTTTCTGCTTCAAACTTTGCATTCTCTGAACTAGGTTAATCTGGTAATCACAAGGTAGAAAATTTCATTTCATTTTTTTTACCATCTTATCCCATACCTTGATTTTGTCTTTACCTTTCTTCTTTCGATCCAATTCTAGATGTTCCCACCATAAGGATGCATGAACTTTCAATTTTGTGCTTGCAATCTTCACCTTCTTATCCTCTGATATATTCTCATATTAAAAATACTTTTCCATATCAGTTATACAGTCAATCAAATCATCAGAATCTAGCTTTCCACTATACTCAGGAGGATTAAACTAAGGTGTGGACTTCAAACTTGTCAATGCTCTAAGGAATCTCTCTCCTTCTTGATTCATCATAGGTGCAGGTACAACTTCACCTTGAACCTCTTCCTATTCATCATCACTAACATCTTGAAGATGTCTTCCTCTATGCTGGGCTGTCTCAACAACTTCTAATCTAGCATCCATTTGTCTAAGCATATCAGCTAGACATGGATATGCATTTACTCTCCCACAAACCATCTTGAATCCCTCTACAATTGTAGGTCTGATCACAATCTGCTACCCCACAACAATATCACCAACTAGGGTTAGGGTTTACAAGAAGGAACTTAGATCTCACCAATGCTCTGATACCACCATTTTGTACCAATGACATTCTCATCATCTAGTCTTGGCACAAGTGACCATGTATTTTTCTTCTCAATCTGTTCAATCTCATCATTCATAGCACTTATCCATTCTTCATTATCTAGTGCAACATTGACAGATTTTGGTTCAAACTCACAAATTAAGCAATTTGAGTTTAAAGACTTACTTC
>MU224995.1:356928-381735 GCA_018584345.1 Thuja plicata
AAGCTCTGATACCAATTGTTAGTAATAACTGAGAGGGGGGTGAATCAGTGGCCTCAAAAATTTATCCTTTTAAACTTCAATCCACCAATTAATACACCTCAGATTATTAAGTCCCTACAAGATGTATTCCTTTGAAATACTTGAAATAAATAATTGTCTGTCGGTTTACCTTGTCTGTCCTTCTTCTCCTTGTTAACTGATAAGTAGTAAAACTTATTTACCGATACTCAGTAAATATGTAGAGTATACCAGTCAATCCATAAATGCATATGTGAAAGGTAAAACAATAAAGTAATAAACCATACACACATAACACAAGGATTTTAACATGGAAACTCTGTTAAGGGAAAAACCACTGGGACCGGTACCCCAAATTTTCACTCTTCTGAAATGAGCCCTGTTAGGAGCCAACCATGTTAAAGGTTACAAACACACAGTTAAGTGTGACCTTGTTAGAGGATTTTTATACATAGGTTGTCACTTAGTATCTGATATCTATGCTACCATCCTTGAATTAGTCTCTAGACTGTCAATAGGCTTTATGCTAATCTTACTACCATCCTTGAATCAGCCTTCTTCTTAGACTGTCAATAGGCTTTAGGTAAGACTAATGCTACTATCATGAGTCAACCTTCTGGTAATCTATTAGGATATACCTCAATTACAAAAGACTGTTAAGTCCTGCTCTGTTAAGAGACTTAATGCTTCAATGGTTAAACTGAAACACAATGACCTGTTTCTAATGCATCTTTGAATTGCAGATATTTAGATCTATTTATGTACAATACCTTTCTGATCAATGTATCAATTCCATTACTTTGTTCTTCATTCTTTCTACTCTGTGATGCTATGCTTCACTATGTGTCGGTGTCTGTAGAATTTCTTTAGCTCTCCCTTAGCTTGATTGATCAGGACTGCATGAAGTTTAACCTTCATCAATTTCTCTTCAGCATCTTCTCTCAATTCACTCCTTTGTGTATCTGAGTGCATACGGAAATGAATTAAACTTTTCTCTTATATAGGCATGATATTCCTTAATTCTTGGTTCTTGATTCTTGGCGTGAAAAACAATCCATCCAAATTGATTTACGGCTTTTACTCCTGATTTATCTCGTAGTTATCTTCTTACCAGCTGTATAAATCATCTTTAAAACACTTACTTAACTGTGGTTGAATAAAACAAATAAAAAATCCAGTTAAGTCTATCCTTAATCTCTGCCAGCTAGATATTTTATCATTTTCTGATCTCTATGTTCTGTCGGTTAAGTTTGCAGTTTGTCGCCGGTGACAACTGCCAGTTCCATCGGTACAACTTCAGTTAGCTTGAGGATCTCTATCTGTCGGGCATCATTGGATCTTGCTCATCGGGCAACACTATTTTTAGCTCATTGGGCATCCTGTGATTCTGCTTCATTGGGAAACACTATCTTCTGCTCGTCGAGTATCACTGTTACTTTATCTCTGTCTTTACTGATGGTGTGCACTCTGCCGGTGTAGTCTATCACTTGGTGAATACTTGACTTTTATGCATTTCTGAAAGCGTAACCTCTGTTCCATTGATTCTCTGAAGTCTTTGGCATTATGTATATGACCATACAGATGATATCAAGTTGACATCAATGACAATACAACCATTAACTGATTTAATGTCTTGCATCATCTTAAACTTAATATTATCAAACATTCAATTAGTTACATGTCATCACCAAGATGCTCCTGCATCATGTATTGATGTAGATAGTAATAAATGCAATACAAAGCTTACAAAAGGTTTGTTTAAGAGACTTGTGTCATCTTTCATAATACATGTCATGGTTTGTAGCATTATGTGAGTGATGCATGAAGAACGGAATTAAATGTGATAACATGACATGATTCATGGTACCATGTGATTGTCCTTTGAAGAAAGGATTTGTACACACTTGCATGATATGATTCCTAACATTACATTGGTAGCGTATGGTGTAAGGAGTTGTGTACACTTGCATGCTGTGTTTATCAATACTAAATGGGTGATGTATGAATGTAAGGAGTCCCGTAGAAGGTTATACACTACAACTTGAGTAAACAAGAGTATCATAACAACTTCCATGGTAGTGTGAAAATAATAAAAATTTAAGAAAATACGTGTTGAAACAACTAACAGAATTGAGACACCTAAAAGAAAAGATCACTTGGTTGTTTAGGAATACTTGTACATTAATTTTGGAGGGAAGCTACATGTACATGTATAGTGAGATATAGATGAAAAGGAGATAAACCATTAAAATCCTAGAGATAATAAATTAGTTTATTTCAATTATTTGTATATTAGTGGATGCCTTACATTATCATATCTCAGGCCTCTATAAGGAACAATATTCTCCCTCAAACCAACCCTAAATAATAATAATAGTGTAATGTCTTAAATTAAACCTCATATAAGTCTTCATCGTGTAATGCCTCCACTTCAACCAAAAATTGAATTTCCACCTAAGCCTCCTTCCCATCCCACTTGCCTTGCCATCTCCCTTCTCCAAATTCTTGACCATGTGACCTATCTAGTTCAAGACACATGTGCACCACAGAGATGTCTATGTGGCACACATTTATCCCATGAATTCACAGACCAAAGGTGATTGTTGGGACAATATACCTTCTATTTTTGGTAGTGTAACACATCCCTTGATAGTAAACCAGCATTGGGAATCCTTCTACTCAGTTTAAAATTTATTTTTGGCTCCATTTTTCCCTCTCCCAATTGCTCTCACACTCTCTTAACAATTTGAATCACTCTCTTCACCATCTTGGAAATTTACATAGCTTGTTGGTCATCTCACTTGCTGCTCTACCACCCTCCATCACACACCAGCTCATTCTCACCTTCAATCCATCAAGATTTGGTTTCTTGGCTTCAAAAGGTAGTTATCTCGTACTCAATTTGCTTTCATTTGATTATCATATCATAGTTTCTTGAGTATTTTCTATCTTTATTGTTTATTATTTATCATTTATTAGTTTATCAAATATCATATTTATCTATCTTTGTTGACCATGGAGGCAGAAACACCACAATGGAGGTCTGACTTCGCCACGCCTCTAAAATAAATAACCCATCATATTTTATTGTCGCTATTTGCAAGTTTGAAGGAATAAATGGCGTGACTTCTTGGGATTCTTCTTCCTCTGGATTGTGAGAACTTCTTTCTCCTTTTCTTTGCTTTAGTATAGACATTTTCACTTCATAATCTATTCTTTGTTATTTACATTTGTAGTACTTTTAATTTGTTAATCTAGTTATTGATTCTATACTTGTTGGTGTTGATTTTTGTACGATGTTCATATAGGATAGACGCATGTCGTGCTAGCATTTTGAATCTGTATTATAGTCCTAGTCTTGCGCTGGCATCTAAGAACAGTGAGCTAACAGAATTCACCAGACGGTTTTGATCAATACCTCTTTCATTTTTCAGTAGCTAAAACATTTTTAATAGTGCATAGAATAAAGTTATTTATGTCATATTTACTTTGCATTCACATTAAGGCTCAATCTTGGTTTAATTTATTAATCTCCCTAGTTCACTAGAGTGCTAATAAAGTGAGGTGACACAAGGGTTGATTTGTCCCTTGAGATTTTATCAATCTCGAGCGTGGACAATTCCCTTCTCCACAAAGATATATTTATTTTACTTTTAACGAAAATGATTTCATATATTTCACTTTGAGGATGAATTTTTTGGTCCTCAAAGTTGTAGATTCCCAAATCTGTAAATTAGGTTATTCCTAAGTGTTAGGGGTGTCAAAATTAGAACAAATAACTTACAACTTATAATTAGGCAGGGACAACAAGGGACCAATTGATAAGGATAGCTAATTCTTTTTTCTATTATATGCTCTAGTAGGCCAAGGGATAATTGCCAAAGGTGCTACCTTAAAGCTCATCATAGAAAAAGGACATGAAAATAAACTTTGAAACATACCGTACTTATTTGCATAGGAAACTCAAGTTGATTATCCCCAAGCACCTATATGTTGGTTATTGGCACAAGGACTTTTACAACTTAATTAAGGAGATATACAATCGTGTAAGGTGTTTAAAAATACCTCTTTATTAAACCTTAATGATGCTCACCTTTCAGTATACACTCATACATAGATGTGAAGAGAACAAAAAAGTACACCTTCCTTAAGATAATTGTAGAAATTGTTAGAGCAACTTAAAAATTCACTTATCTTTGTGATTTACAGATGAATGCATTGCATGTGTATAAGATAACTAAAGAGGGTTCTTGCTTGTAACTCCCTCTTTCTCATCTAATTCTATTCTACGATTTCATGCATTTAGTTGTTAATATTTAGAAATTAAATGCATAATTTATGCTCATGTCTTCATATATTCATTGTAATTTATTGTATTTTGAAAACAATGTGATAAATAGAATTTCATTTTTCTGGAGCTCTTTTTTATTTTGTATTTCTATATTTCTGCAAGCTTTATTTTTTAATTCCTAGCTAGATCTTTGAGTAGCATTAGCTGCAAAATTCTACATTGTATCAGAGCAAAGTTGCCTGGAAGGAGAAATGTAAGCTTTTTTTTGCAGGTATTGAAGATCAAATCTGTTATAAAGAATATAGTTTTCAACCTCTTCCATTCTCATGCCAAATGATTATTTTGAATGGAAGTCAAAGATTCTACTTAAGCTCACAAGTAGAGGCTTGTATCAAACTGTCATGGAAATAGAGGTTGAACCAAATTTTGCATCATAGACAGGACAAGGTCATGCTCTCTTCGTATGGGTCTTGCCTTCATCTTCTCTTTAGTGACACATTGTTTTAGTGGACTTATCATGCCTCTTCATTTTAATGCTTCCTTGGTTCTGTAAGACCAGAAAAAGGCCTGAAAAGCATATCTAGGAAACCACAAAACCCTAAAAGACATGCAAACCCCTCTAATCTATCATGAAAGGAATTTGAAATGAGAGCATAAACAAAATTATGAAAACACTCAAACTCCCTTCAAATGTAACTCTCATGTCCTCCTTTCTTCTCCATGAAGGTGGATTATGTTTCTCTTTGACAATAACAAGATTGCACAAAGAACTTTGAAAGCACAAGTTGATAATGAGAATACTAGGAGATAGTGGTTCTTAAAATTGAAAGAGAAGAATGCATCTCAATTTATAGAAAATGAGAAGCAATTAGGTGAAGATTGCATAGAATCAATGCATAATGAAGGGAAAGGTTGGTAGGATATTTGGAAGCACGATATGGGGGAAATTGAATGAAGAAATATTGGAGATATTGAAGATATTGAAGAAGCACCTTAATAGGGATGTGAATCCTCAATTAAGGGATATGACAATTAGGTGAGATTAGGAGGATTTAATCATTTAATAAATCAATATTCATCACAAATCAAAATTAGTATTTATGAAATTATAAAATCCCATCAATTTAGAATTAGGAAATTAATTAATTAATTGTGAAGACTTAGGAAAAAGGGGAATAAATAAAGTCAATTTATTTATTCAATTAGGACATAGGGATAAACTATAGGTTATTCATCCCAAGAGGATAGATTAGTGAATTATTGACCAAATTGAAGGCATAAATGCACAATTGGTTTGATTTTGATAATATTGATAAGGATTAGGATCGATTCTGATGATTCTGGAATAGTTTAGGAAATCGCGAGGCATCGATGAGCTTTGACAATGCGCCCTCATAATGATGTTTGGAAATGATTGAATAGTTCCAATGAACTTTGATGGCGTCATAGGATTGAAATAGGAATGGGTAAACATCGATGACCTTGGACAATGCTCTTGAAATAATAATGATCAGAAATAGTATTGACGAACATGGACAACACTATTAAATTGATAATGATAGATTGATAATGATAACACCAATTAACTTTGACAATGTTATCAAATAGATGATTAAGGGGATACAAAGCATCGATGGACTTGGAAAATGCTCCTAGAATGATGACAAGATTGATCAAATTTGGAATAGGGTTTTGATCAGTTTGGAAAATTGGGTTAATTAGGCATCGATGATATTGGAAAATGCCCCATAATGGTTGGAATGAGTCCAAACAATTTTGAAAGTGATTAGGAATAGAATAGAATGGGTTTGAATTGATTTAGGATGATTTGGAATGGTTTAGGATCGAATAGGATCAGTTTAGGGTTGATCAAAATTGATTAGGAAAATGATCGATTTGATAAAGAGAGTAGAAATATTAGTAAATAATTGAACAATTTTACAATATTCAATCATCGACGAAAGATACAATGTTGTCATATAATAAAGATCATATGTGCAACATAGATGAATAAATAGGTTTGCAAAATAATGTTTCAATTGTGATGTTAAACATGTTAAAACACGTATACTAGCAGGCTCAAACCATTTTTAGGTGTCTACATTTTTCCCCTCTTTAATACAATGCGATTATGAGTGTTGTGTCAAAGAATCCTGAAGAAAAATAACATTAAAACATGCCCCAGTGATAGCGGGATATATAGGTGCCCCCTTGAGAAATCGTCCAAAAAATGCAAATGATAGGTCAATTGGATGACAATGACGAGACAGATCCACAGCAATGATCAGATAAAAAATCAGAGGTCAAACACAAAAGATATGAGGCGCAGAGTGCAAAAAGCATCACAACCAACACAAAACACAAGGTTTGCATGTCCATCTAGGCAACCAAGAGGCTAATAAAGGGTTTGGAGAGGGTTTTGGAGCTCATTTCCACTCTCACATTTTGAATAATTGAGCTCTCAAGCAAGGAGGATGGATCGAGTGCCAACGGAGAATCAGCATGGGGAACAAGTGCACATCTATCGACGGTCGGCCGACGTGGGACCCGAGGTGAGTACATCTGATCCCCTCAGTGATTTATAGGTTTACATGCATTTCTAGGCAGTTTAGGGGTCAAAAGAAGGGAAAATGGGGTCCACACGTGCCACCTACATAGGTCACATGCCCGCCTGTGCAACAAGCACAGGTGGGATGACCACCTGTGCAGGTGGTAAGCCAAGCTGCACAGTTGGTAAGCCAAACTACACAGTTGGTCAAGAGGTCTACAAATGCACTAAATTAGGGTTTGGGGGGTCCTAAACCACCCTAAACTTCCCTAAACAGGTCATAACCCTAGGGCAAGGTCAAAATTAGGTCAAATTTGGTCAAAATAGGTCCTAGGTTGGTCAACAAGTAATAGAAAGTACAGAAAGTTGACCAAAGTTGTACGGTGATTGTAGGAGGAGCTTGCGGTTCCACAGACATGGGAGAGTAGACCGACCTGTCTGGACATTTGACATCGACTAAGCAGTCATGAGAGGCAGATCCTATCCTCACTAGGACTGTATTACATCACTTATATGCCTGAGATTCGGGCAAATCAAGGCTTGATCACAGCGTTGGCAGAGCGGTGGCACTCGGAGACAAGCTCATTCCACCTGCCGACAGGTGAGGCTACAGTGACAATGGAGGATGTGTGGTGCATCCTTGGGATTCCCATCCATGGTGAGTTAGTAGAGTACAACCCCTCAAGAGGGAGGTCAGCACTACACAGATTGTTTGACAATGATGATGAGGACCTTAATATCTAGGATTACGAGATCCGGTGGGAGACAGCATGACAGGATGATTGCAATGATATGTGGGGTGATTTCATGTCTAATAGTGTCTAAAAGATGAGGCCATGGATTCCCTATCAGCTAGGGGAGGTTTCTCAAGTGCATGATCATGGAGGGGACAGTGTTCGCATGGGGTCCATGTATGTTGGTGATGACGTACTATCAGCTCCATCAGTTGGCATATAGGGTAGGATTGTCTATCACCAGTGGGATCACACTACTGCAGGTTTGGGCATATGAGCACATAGTTGTTTTTTGGCCCATTTATCAGAGGGTTGTACATCCAAACATGCCATACGTATACTTTTATCAGGAAGCGCTTGCATAGGGGCCGCTAGGATACACATTGCATTTCTGGTATGAGATAGACCTGCTCATAGATTTCACATGGCGACCATATAGAGATTTCCCTGGATGGGATGATGATAGAGAGAACCTACCTTACTGCCGACATGAGAGATATCTCATCGGGAGGGTTATTGTGGGTCACATGGTCATCGAGATTCAGCTGCCAGAGAGAGTTCGCAGACATTTTGGAGAGAGGCAGGGAGTACGGACAGGTACAACATTATTTGCTTGATTGAGGGTCGAGGTTAGGGTATGGGGTGAAGCACTCCGACCTCAGGTGGCATACATGGAGTTCAAGAAGTTATGACCCAGATAGTGGGGAGTAGGTGCACATATTGCACACGTAGGGAGTACAGATGAGTATGATAGATGGTTTATTGAGCATAGGCATGTTCCTCTGACAGATCCTAACGTGTCAGTACCGAGAGTACGGATGGATAGGGATGAGAGCACCAAGGAGGAGGAGGAGGAGGATTCAAATGATGAGGAGGATAAGTAGGATGAGGAGAGCGATGAGGATGGGGATGATGCTGACAGGGATCTTGGTGATATGTCGATGCAGATGGATGAGGACAGGGATGATCCGCTACATGAGGATGACATATAGGGTCCTGATGATAGGTTTGAGGATCAGAGACAATGCATTTTAGAGCTTACGAGCCAGATAGACTGAGTGGCACTTGAGAGAGACACAGACAGAGTTGCATAGGCTGCAGAGCAAGGATCACTTGCAACACAGGCAGACAAATTGACATCAGAGAGGGATATGTTGCTCGCCTCTTGAGATAAAACTATGTCCAGGGAACAGAGAGTCGAGGAGGAGTCATGACAGTTCATTAGTACCATCACAGATTCCAGCACACATAGGGTTGCAGAGATGTTAGGGGATGCTCGAGCAGAGTCACAGTATTGGAGGGACATGTACCAGAGAGATGTTTCGCAAGAGTAGTGGGCACCGAGTTACAGGGCGTCGTCCAGCATATCACATTACCATAGGACACAGAGCAATGAGGGAGTGATGGGACCGATGGGGCCACCTAGATCAAGACAGAGAGGGCATCAGATAGGGGGAGCCTCATCTTCCAGACAGGACAGGGATTAGGAGGACCGAGAGAACAGGGGTTGACAGGGGGTTCTCCCTAGCAGAGGGACACTTTTGATAGACATGTTATAGATTATGAGCTTGCAAGCCTCAATGTATATAGACACCTTGATTTTTGTACTCTGATACTTTTTTGAGATATATATATATGATATGCAGCTACTTTATGATGCACATCATGGATGCTTATGTATATGATTTACTTTCCTGTTATATGATGATGCTTAGATATTACAATGTATGTCCTTTGTTACGCAATATATATGTTATGGGTGCAAATGTTGTTTTTGTCTTTTTTGCTTTTTTGAAATGTATGAATGCAAAATGCAAATGTATTTTTAGAGTTTTTTGCTTGTTTATGAATGAATGCAAAATGCACATGTTTTTGGTGTTTTTTCCTTTATATGAATGCATGTATGCAGGATGCACATGTTTTTGATATACCAGAGTACTAGACCAAGACGAAAATGAGGACTGACTGAAGAAGTGTTAGCAGAAAGCATAATTTAGATGAAGAAATGTTAGTAAGATAGAAATATTTTGGCTTTCAAAAGTGCAATTTTGTTATAAGAGCTTATTTTGATATTGCAAAACTGGATGTGGCGCATCATGCCACAAAAGCCAGAGCAAGAAAGTCATCCTATTACATAAACAAACACAATGCAGATAGAGGATGATCTTCTCCATCCTGAAACATGGAGTAGACAAGCCCCATAATTTCATGAGATCATCGAACAGGAAGAAAATAAAGCAAAAAAAACTGGTCATGAACCATCCTGGCTACTCTCATAAGTTCAGATAATATCATCGAGTAGCATAGGAACATGATCAGAAAAGAAAATCAATAAAAGATAAAACACTCACTGAAACAATGTGAGCCAACATCCATTTTGATCTTTTTTTATTTCCATTAAATGTTCTTTGATTGATAGCTTAGTTTGACTGATTGATAAATGATTGATAAATTGGACAGATGGATTGATAGTAAAGATCGAAAGCTTGAAAAGTCCAACCAGATTGAATGTTGAGTCATAATGATTCAGATTGTATTTGTGAGAACATGATTTTGTTAAGCACAGAATGATGAATATGCCACTGATGTCTGCAAACATGATGATTGTTACACAAAAGAAAGACAAGCATGGACAAATTTATTGTAGATTTTTGAAGAGATTTTTGCAATTTTTAGGATTTTTGAGATATTCAAATTTTTTGTGATGATCTTTTTTTAGGACTTTTTATAATTTTTAGGGTTTTTTTAGCATCATATGTGATTTTTAGGGTCTTTTTCAGGATCATGTTTGATTTTTAGCAATTTTTTCAGGATATTATTTGATTTTTTTGGGGATTTTTAGCTTCTTATTTGGATTTTTAGGGTTTTTTCAGTTCATTAAGATATTTACAATTTGTTATCTCCATTATGATAGTCGAGGAATCTCATGGATAAACCACATTCAAGGTCTTTCCCCCAGTTTGAATTCAAATTAAAAGACGCTCAGTGCCAGGAATCTATCCCCAGACAGAAGAGAGACTATGTACAGAGGCCAAAGAAACAGATAGACTGGGTGTACCAAGGGTAAGACAAAAGAAATCAACCAGCTACGAGCCATAAAGGGGCGCTAGGGTCGATTCAAAGTGAAAGATGTGACCAGGAAAGGACATCAGGATACCAGGTGGAATCATGATAGACATTAGAGCAACAACTTACTATACGTGGTGCCTATTTGCCATGTTTTCACCATGGTACTTGCCCAAAGCGCCTGTTTGCCAGGTTTTCACTTGTGGACAAGATTTTTCTCTTGATTTATATTTTTTCATGCCAAGATGCCTGTTTAACAGGTTTTGATCAAGGCAACCATTTTTTCTCTTTTTTTGCTATTTTTTCAGAAATTTTTTGCATTTTTTTTTGTACTTTTTTTCAAAATTTTTTGTAATTTTTTAAGGATCATGCATAATACTTACGGAGTTGCGTGTTGTTCAGTGATTTTGGCAATGGTTTTCCCTCCGATGTTGCAAGCTGATACACTCTAGACCCATATGCTATTGTGACTATATAAGGGCCTTCCCAGTTTGGTTCAAATTTCCCAACCTTTTCTCTGTGTGGCTGGGTTTCGTAATTCATCTTTAGAACCAAGTCGCCAATCTCAAAATGGCGGGCTTGGAATTTCTTGTTATAGATCCATTTGAGATTTTTTTGATAGGCTTGTAAGTGTAGCAAGGTGGTTTGTCTCCGCTCATCTAGCATTTCAAGCTCATGCAACCTAGAAACTCTGTACTGCTCATCATCAACAATGCCTTGCAAGGATACTCTCAGTGATGGAATTTCAACCTTGAGAGGTAATATTGCCTCAGTGCCATAGACTAGGGAGTATGGAGTAGCACCAGTGGGGGTGTGAATGCTGTTTCTATAGGCCCAAAGAGTTGGATTTAGTTATAGGTGCCAATCTCGGCTAGCATCATTGACAGCCTTTTGAAGGATCTTGATGATTGTTTTGTTAGATGCCTTTGCTTGGTCATTGCCTTGTGGATAGTAAATGCTAGAAAATCCATGACATATTTTGAATTTCTTACAAATCTTTGTAACATCTTTGTTCTGGAACGGGCTACCATGATCAGTAATGATAGCCAGAGGAAATCCATAGCAGCAAATGATATAATTCAGGATGAATCTGGAAATTTGCTTGCCGGTGATGTATGCCATAGGGATAGCTTCCACCCATTTGGTAAAGTACTCAGTGGTCGTTATGATATACTTGTGGCCATCAGAAGACAGGGGTGTAATATTCCCTACAAGATCAAATTCCCATTGAGAAAAGGGCCATGGAGAAACCACAGGATGTAGCTCTTGTTCCAGAACATGAATCAAATTGCCATGAATCTGGCATTTGTAACATTTCTTAGCAAACTTACGTGCATCTTGCTCCATGGTGGGCCAATAATATCCATCTCTGACCATCTTCTTAGCAAGACTTAAACCATTGAAATGTCCTCCACAAATACCATCATGGACCTCATGTAAAGCAGTGTCAGCCTCTCGCAAATCGAAGCATCTGAGTAGGGTTTGGTCATAGGCTTTCCTATAGAGGGTATCACTGATGATGACATAATGGGAGGCTTGATGGATAAGGGCTTGACATTTATTTTGGGATAGGGAAGGGGGTAAGATCTGGGCATGTAGGTAGTCGTAAACATATTGGTACCAAGGGGAATCGCGACCAACAATATCACACACAAGCTCATATTGCGAAATGTTGAATGTAGGAAGCAACAACTGCTCGATGAGAAATTCACATCTCTCTTCATTATTCAGCATGTCGATCATAGACGCAATAGTGGTCATAGCATCTGCCTATTTGTTATGTATCCGAGGAAGTTTTCAGAAACTGATTGTGACAAATTTCTCCTTTAGAAAGTCAACCAACTATTTGTAAGGTTCTAACTTTTCATCTTTGGTTTCATAGTCATCAGTGACCTGTTAGATGACTAATTGGGAATCACCATGCACTTTGAGGTGCTGTATTTTCCATTGAATAGCAAGTTTGAGTCCAGTGACAAGGGCTTCATATTCGGCAATATTGTTGGTGCATATGCAATTCTTTAAGATTTGGGTATGACATCGCCTTGTGGGGTGACAAAAATGATGCCTACCCCCGATCCATGCCTAGTGTGCGAGCCATCAAAATAGATTTTCCATTCATTAGAGTCAGTGATTGAGAAAATGGACTCATCTAGAAATGCTGAAAGCAATGGATGATCATCTGGAACTGGTGCTTCTGCAAGATGATATGCTATCACCTGGCCTTTTATTTCTTTTCAGTCTACATACTCTATTTCAAACTCACTCAGGAGCATGACCCATTTGGCTAGGCAACCTGTGAGAGATGATTTGCCTAAAATATACTTCAATGGATCAATCTGGGACACGAGCATCGTTTTCTGGTGTAGCATGTAATGTCTTAACTTCTTTGTTTCAAAAACCACAACAAGACAGGCTCGTTCAATGAGTGAGTAGCTTAACTCATATCCAACCAGTTTTCTGCTTATGTAATAAATAGCTCTTTCTCTTCCTTGTTCATCATGTTGTGAAAGAAGAGAACCCAATGTGGTTTCTATAGCATAAATATACAAGATGAATGGCTTTCCTGGAATGGGAGGCATCAAGATTGGAGGATGTAATAGATAATATTTTAATTGTTGGAATGAGTCCTCACATTTTTCATTCCAATGAAAAGTCACACCTTTATGCAGTAGATTTTGAAATGACTGGCATTTATCTGCGAGTTGTGCAATGAACCGGCGGATAGACTATAGTTTCCCTTGTAGACTTCTCAGCTTCCTTAGAGTGTTTGGTGGAGGCATTTCTAAAATAGCTTGCACCTTTGTAGGATCCACTTCAATACCTCATTGAGAGATAATATAGCCTAGTATTTTTCTAGAAACAACTCTAAAAACACACTTTTTGGGATTTAAGTGAAGCTTATATCCTTCCATTCTCTCAAATATTTTGGCCAGAATACTCAAATGATCTTTCCTGGTTGTAGATTTGCAGAGGAGGTCATCAACATAATCTTCCATCAAGATGTGCATGAAGTCATGGAATATTGTGGTCATTGCCCGTTGGTAAGTTACTCCAGCATTCTTGAGGCCGAAGGGCATGACATTCCAATAATAGGTTCCCCAAGGACATGTGAAAGCTATCTTGGGTTAATCTTCAGTAGCAATCCGAATTTGGTTGTAACCAGAGAAGTCATCCATCAGTGACAACATCTCGTATCCTGCAGTCATGTTGACAATGATGTCAATGTTAGGAAGAGGAAAATCATCTTTAGGGAATGCCTTATTTAGATCATAGAAATCAATGTATATCTATATGCTCCCAATGTGCTTGCTGACAGGTACCAGATTGGAAATCCAGTCTGCATAATCTATAGGTCTGATAAAACCAGGATCCAATAACTTCTTCAATTCTTCTTTTACCAGTAGAGCTATTTGGGGATGCATTTTTCTTAGCTTCTATTTGACTAGCTTCACACCTGGCTTTAGAGGGAGGTGGTGAAGAAATAATTTGGGATCTAGGCCAGGCATGTCAACATAGGACCAGGAAAAATTAATCTAGCGCTTAAGAAAGAATCTGACAAACTCGTCCTTCTCTTCAGGTGATAGTGATGCTGCAAATTAAGTGTATGATCTTGGGGTTGTTTGGTTTTCCCAAGTTGATTTCTTCGGTCATTTAAATGAGAAATGCCAACTTCTCCTTTAGAGTGGGTATGTCCAATCTTCCATCCTTGGGTGCCTCAAAGAGTTTTTCACCCTCGGATACGTCCTTTGTTTTTACTTTTGCATGGTCAGCCGACACCTTTCAGTTTTCACCAGAGGACATATTCTTTTCATTTTTTTCTTTTTTAATTTTATCATTTTTCACGTCGGGTTAACCAAATGTAAGACCAGAAAAAAGGCATGAAAAAAATATCTAGGAAACCACAAAACCCTAAAAGACATGCAAACCCATCTAATCTATCATGAAAGCCATTTGAAATGAGAGCATAAACAAAAGCATGAAAACACTCAAAATCCCTTCAAATGTAACTCCCATGTCCTCCTTTCTTCTCCATGAAGGTGGATTGTGTTTTTCTTTGACAATAACAAGATTGCACAAAGAACTTTGAAAGCACAAGTTGATAATGAGAATACTAGGATATAGTGGTTCTTAAAATTGAAAGAGAAGAATGCATCTCAATTTATAGAAAATGAGAAGAAATTAGGTGAACATTGCATAGAATCAATGCATAATGAAGGGAAAGGTTGGTAGGATATTTGGAAGCACGATATGGGGGGAAATTGAATGAAGAAATATTGGAGATATTGAAGATATTGAAGAAGCACCTTAATAGGGATGTGAATCCTCAATTAAGGGATATGACAATTAGGTGAGATTAGGAGGATTTAATCAATTAATAAATCAATATTCCTCACAAATCAAAATTAGTATTTATTAAATTATAAAATCCCATCAATTTAGAATTAGGAAATTAATTTATTAATTGTGAAGACTTAGGAAAAAGGGGAATAAATAAAGTCAATTTATTTATTCAGTTAGGACATAGGGATAAACTATAGGTTATTCATCCCCAGAGGATAGCTTAGTGAATTATTGACTGAATTGAAGGCATTAATGTGCAATTGGTTTAATTTTGATAATATTGATAAGGATTAGGATCAATTATGATGATTCTGGAATAGTTTAGGAAATCACGAGGCATCGATGAGCTTTGACAATGCGCCCGCATAATGATGTTTGGAAATGATTGAATAGCGCCAATGAACTTTGATGGGGCCATAGGATTGAAATAGGAATGGGGAAACATCGATGATCTTGGACAATGTTCCCGAAATAATAATGATCAGAAATATTATTGACGAACATGGACAACACTATTGAATTGATAATGATAGATTGATAATGATAACATCGATGAACTTTGACAATATTATCAAATAGCTGATTAAGGGGATATGAAGCATCGATGAACTTGGACAATGCTCGTAGTATGATGACAAGATTGATCGAATTTGGAATAGTGTTTTGATCAGTTTGGAAAATTGGGTTAATTAGGAATCAATGATCTTGTACAATGCCCCATAATGGTTGGAATGAGTCCAAAGAATTCTGAAAGTAATTAGGAATAGAATAGAATGGGTTTGAATTGATTTAGGATGATTTGGAATGGTTTAGGATTGAATAGGATCGGTTTAGGATCGGTTTAGGGTTGATTGAAATTGATTAGGAAAATGATCGATTTGATAAAGAGAGTAGAAATATTAGTAAATAATTGAACAATTTTGCAATTTTCAATCATCGACGAAAGACACAATGTTGTCATATAATAAAGATCATATGTGCAACATAGAGGAATAATTAGGTCGCAAAACAATATTTCAATTGTGACGCTAAAAATGTTAAAACACGTAGACTAGCAGGCTCGAACCATTTTTAGGTGTCTACAGGTTCCATAGTTCATCACTTTTATAGACAATTGGCACATGTATTTTCAACTAGAAATTTGTTCTTGCATGGTTGAGTAGTTTCGTTAGGGTCACTCGTACAAATTTATGTGTCATATGCATCCTTGAGTGATAGATGTTTTGCCTTTGTTTGTCATCTATTCATTGTTTGGGGGTGTCTATGCAGTTTATTGTCTTATGTATTTTTGATTGATAGATATTTTGCCTTTGCTTGTCATCTACTCATTATTTGAGTAGTGTCATTGGGGACACTCATGCAGATTGACCCTGTTCTTCATTTTCGTTTTACATGAGTCTCTTCATTCAGCACTATGGTAGTTATTATTCAACAACCGCCCACAATTTTCTTGCATCTAAGAGGATGTTTCTTTAACAGTTCATATAGTTACATTTCTATTAGCGTATATTTTGAGGTGGGTTTTGTTCCCACTGGGTTTTCTCTCTTTCCTCTTTCCTTTCATTAGTCTCCTTAGTTAGGCTTAAGGGGGAGTGTTAGCACAGCTTAACATTCACTTATCTCTGTGATTTATGGATGAATGCATTGCATATGTGTAAGCTAACTAAAGAGGGTTCTTGTTTTTAGCTCCCTCTTTCTCTTCCAATTCTATTCTGGGAGTTCATGTATTTAGTTGTCAATCTTTAAAAATTACATGCAAATTTAGATGCATAATTTATGCTCATGTCTTTATATATTCATTGTAATTCTTGTATTTTGTAAGCAATGTGATCAATAGAATTTCATTTTTGTGGATCTCTATTTTATTTTGTGTTTCTATATTTCTGTAAGCTTTCTTTTAAAATTCCTAGCTAGATCTTTGAGCAGCATTAGCTGCAAAATTCTACAGAAATCACTAAGGTTAAACATTGCTAATGGAACTATTAACACTATGTAGGTTAAAAAATTTATTCTTGTTATTTTTGTTGGCAATGCGCTAGCGTCCCTCACGCGATTCGCGACATGGCTTAACCGCCTCCTGTGGATTCTATAAGTCTAGTGGTTGTATCGATTATTGAGAGGTTGATGTTTTGGTGCAACGACAACCACTACTTATAACAAGTGGTAGCTTGGTCACATGTTTGAATCTCCTCCATGAGTGATGTGGTCCTATTGCGAGTGGCGCTCACGTTGGTAGTGCGCCAGTGTCCCTCACGGGATTTTTGGCATGGATTAACTGCCTTCTGTGGATTCTATAAGTCTAGTGGTTGTATGAGGCATTGAGGGGTCAATCTTTTGGTGCAATGAAAACCACTACTTGTAATAGTTTTTAGGTGTGATTGTGTTAGGGGAGGTTGAAAACATAACAAATGGGTGTATTTACCCAACAAGGGTAACAAAATCTATTTTTATCAAGGACAAAGCATAACATGATAACGCAATATGAAATACCTTAATGAAGGAACAATAAGGACCATACCTCTCAATCTTGTACATAAACTATTTTTTGTGAATGCAACCTAATGAGTATATACAATTGCAACACAACTAATCATACTTTTGTTAATTAATAATAAACACATAAACATCTAATATTATTTTGATGAAATATCTTAAAAATATTTGCAAGGAATTTTACTACCTTCTAGTTTACAAACTAATCAAAGATAACACTCAAATCAACAAATGTGATTAGGAGGAAAATAAACCATAAAAATAATACAATATTCATGGGCTCATTAGAAAATATTTCAAATCTACACATTAAATCATTACTTATAAATTTCCATGGCATACACACCACATTGGAGAACCCCCCCCCCCCCAAATCAAATGCCCTTAACCAATCACAATGGTCTACAACTCTTTGTCTTTTCATTTTTGTACAAATACAATGTGAAACATTTTTTTCTATCCCTCTCAACTTTTTGATTGAAAATCTACATATATACATCTTCTGATACTATCTAGCAATCTTCGGGGAAGAAACATGGATTTGCAAGTGTACAAATTATGTGTGATTGCTTGCATCATCTTCACATGGCCATACACTTGAAAACATACTCCTTTCATTAGAAACCATATGTCTTTGTACGCAAACCATGTCTCTAGAGGGTCCACAACTACTCAAAGGCATTTAAAGCCTTCTCTTCTATAATTGCATTCATTTGTGACCATTAATGTTTGTAGCTTCAGTCGTATGATCATTAGAATATATATAATACATGTTGATTAATAATAATATAATACATATGTTATATTATTATTAATCATATGAAATTTAATAATTAATATTAAATTATTATTTTATTCTTAATTAATAATTGATTGATGAAACATTATAAGATTGATTAAATTATAATTAATGAGAAGAGGCATGTCCTTTTTTATATATAATGATGAATAGACATTTCCCATGAAGGGACATGTCTCTCCTAGCCTCATTCCCAATATAAATGAAAGAGAGATTGTTGCATTTGGAAAACACATACAACATAGAGTGATATTACATTTTTAGTTATCCTACAAACTTAACATGGTATCAGAGCCAGACTGCAAATGTAAGTGAGTAGTTTGTTGATGATGAATGTGTGTTTGTCTCAGAAAATACAGTCTTGGTAAAGGGACCATATCTCACAAATCTACTGTTGGATTGTTCTAAATTTAGGATATGTTGAGGAAAAACAAAGTTTGAAGAACCCCACCCAAGCGATTGGAGAGATCATATGGGGTCAAAAAGTTATGATGGACTGTGTACGGGTCTATGTGAAATTCTTGAAAGTGGCTTTCATTAAAGAGATATATTAATTTGTTATGATCGTGGTCAAGAATTAACAAAGAAGAATGTATTCAAGGAAGTGTATCTCTTTATAGGAAAAAAAAGGAATTAATTATATAGTTTCAACTCTCTTGGAGCAATCAAGTCATTTAACAAGAAGACATGAGTATTGTTCAATGATATAAGAGTGATAATTGTACATTGTGGGGGGAATAATAACCAATGTTACATTTCCATTTGAACCATCCTTAGTGGAGAGTGAGAAAATGGTGATCATCCACTCTAGGTTGTCTCTCTACATGAAGTTCGTCAACATGGCTAGCACAAATAACATTATGATCTCCTGCAGTGTGTCCTCCACAAACAACATCAAAATTTGATGAGAGTTGATATTTCCTATATGGGCTCACCTTACAAAAGGAAATATTTGAAACTTAAGATAAGTATTCCATGTTTTATTAATGCACATGAATTATTGAGTTTGAAATTTATGCTATAATATTGGCTAGTAAAATCTTGTATGCTTTTATCTTTGGTATTTCCATATGAGATAGTTTAGTTTATAAGCTATTTGTAATCTCTCTCTCTGACACACCTTCAGGACAGAAGCACAAGAAATTGTTTTCAGAGGGAGTGTGAATCTTCAGAGGTAACTTTGGACGAGGAGCTAAGAAGATTGATATCAGACTCAGAGGGAGTTTGACAGTTCATCTTAAGCAATCTTGGATGATCAACAAATTAATATCTTCTCAATGAGTTCTTCTCTATGAGAGAAGTTCGAGGTGAAATCCCTTGTTTTCACCCTCTACGTTGAGGCATGATGGATGTCATGTGTGTGACTCCATATTTTTAATGGGCCTACCCCCTGTGTACATCATGAGGAAGTGATGACTTCCAAATGATTATCACTTGTATTTGTAACAGTTATTGAAAGGTGACGATCTTACAATAACTTGACCTTCTATTGTGATAGACATCATATGATGGCTGAAACAAATCATAATAGATAGAACTTGTGGATAGAATTGTCGATTGAGGAAATCCACATTAAAGCTCGTGAGTTTGTGGATAGAATCACCGATGGAGGCAATACACACGAAAGCTTGTGGATAGAATCGCCGATTGAGGCAATCTACATTAAAGCTTGTGAGTTTGTGGATAGAATCATCAATGGAGGCAATCCGCACGAGAGCTTGTGGATAGAATCGTCGATTAAGGAAATCCACTCAGGGACTTGTGGATAGAATCGCCGATTGAGGCAATCAACCTGGGAACTTGTGGATAGAATCGCCGATGGAGGCAATCCACTCTAAAGCTCATGAGTTTGTGGATAGAATCGCCGATGGAGGCAATCCACTCTAAAGCTCGTGAGTTTGTGGATAGAATCGCCGATGGAGGCAATCCACATGAGAGCTTGTGAATAGAATCGTTGATGGAGGAAATCCACTTGAGAGCTTGTGGATAGAATCGCTGATGGAGGCAATCCACCTAAGAGCTTGTGGATAGAATTGTCGATGGAGGCAATCCACCTGAGAGCTTGTGGATAGAATCATCGATGGAGGCAATCCACATCTTGAGACTATGTTTCTATTGATTACATCATGAGGATGATGCTTTTATTGTTTACATCATATGATTGATGGTATCAAGTGTCATAAAAGTGTTGACATTGGATTTATTTATCCTCCCTAGCTAATAGGGAGTGTTGATGTTTTGTATAGCTATGGTGAGGGTCATAAGTGTTGACACAGAAGACCACTCCACATTTTGTTTGATCATCCTCCCTAGCTACGAGGGAGTTTTAATGTTTGTAGCTTCAGTCGTATGATCATTAGAATATATATAATACATGTCGATTAATAATAATATAATGCATATGTTATATTATTAATAATCATATGAAATTTAATATTTAATATTAAATTATTATTTTATTCTTAATTAATAAGTGATTGATGAAACATTATAAGATTGATTAAATTATAATTAATGGGAAGAGGCATGTCCTTATATATAATAATGAATAGACATGTCCCATGAAGGGACATGTCTCTCCTAGCCTCACTCCCAATATAAATGAAAGAGAGATTGTTGCATTTGGAAAACACATACAACATAGAGTGATATTACATTTGCAGCTATCCTAAAAACTTAACAGTTTTTCATTTAAATATCAGGTTTTAAAAAATTGCACGCCAAAGGAGTGAGAAACTAAGAAATTTTCCAAAAACCCAAAATCTAAAGGTTCAAGGATTTTGAGGAATGACATGCCAATGAGGAGAATCTCAAAATTAGGGAAATGGGGGAAAAGGAAACTTTGAGAAATGGCACGCTGATAAGGACGATCTTGAAATGAGGGAAATGTGGGAAAGGGGAATTTCGAGGAATGGCATGTCAATAGGGATAATCTCAAAATGGGAAAAATAGGGGGAAAGAGGAACTTTGAGGAATGGCTTTGCCAACAAGGGGATTCTCACAATTACAAAATGAAGAAATAAAGGAAAAGGAGGAACTTTGAGGGATGGCATGCCAATAAGAGAGTCTAAAAATCTCAAAATAAGAGAAATTGGGGTAAAAGGAAAAATTTGAGGAATGTCATGTAAATGAGAGGAATCCTAAATTGTAAAATCATGGAGGCAAGAAAATGGAGGGAAAATAAAACTTTGATAAATGGCATGCTAGTAAGGAGAATCCTAAAATGAGGTAAATGGGCTAAGGAGAACTTTGAGGAACGACGTGCCAATAAGGGAAATCATAAAATCTTGAAATTTTGCTCAAACCTAGAAAATGACCAAAAAAAAACCACTTAGAAACTTTTGAGATGTAGGCTTGTGAGAAAGCAATGGAGGCAAAGCACATAAGAACAAGGGAACCCTCTTGAAGAATTTTCTAATCAATTATTAGTTATGGGCAAAGTAAAGGTTTAATTTTAGGAATTTTAGAAATTTAAGGGGAAAAAAAACCAAAAACAAAACTCAAAAAGATCTAGAAAAATTTTAACTTAAAAAGTTCTAGGTTTTGAAGTCTAGGGTTTGGGATTCAACAAGAAAGCCAAGAAAGTCAACGCAACCAAGAGGACACGAAACCTAAAAAAAATTTGGACTTCTAAGATAAGCGCCAACAAAATCATCCATCTCTAGATTACAAAAGTTCTTATTGACCTACAATGTAAGGGTCACTTTGGTATAATTAAGAGTTTGTCCACACCTTTTTACCATTGAGATTGATCTCCATATTCCTCCAATGCATCATATTTGTAAAAAAAAATTCAATGGAGCCTAAAGCTAAGGACCAATTTGACTTTTGATGTTCTCCTTACTATCAGATTAAGAAGTAATTTTTAATCTTTTCAAAGACTTGTATTAGTCATATGAAGATCAATATGCTTGGCTCTTTTCTTTTGATACATGTTTGATCTACCAAAGACTCCACTTCCCCAACACTTTACATGTAAAAAATTGCTTCTTTTATTTACCTTGCCATTAATATTGAATAAGAAACAACCTCATAAAATCCTTAAAGATAAGATGAGATCTAAGAAATTTTGAAGAATGTCATTTTATTTTCATACATTTTTTCTTTAATACACATTCTTTTATTAAAATTACAATTTCACTCCCTATTCATTATTTATAACTATATCTTTACAATTCTTACACTATTTTAACCTTCCCTAAATACTATTCATTATTTATAACTATATCTTTACGATTCTTACACTATTTTAACTTTCCCTAAACACTATTCATTATTTATATCTTTACAATTCTTACACTATTTTAACCTTCCCTAAACACTAAAATCATTTCTTGTAAATTATTTTGTTCAACAGCTTAGACATTCAGAAGCTTAGACAAATGAAAGACAAAACTGCTTACACTTTCATAATTCTGATATCATTTCGTAAATAATTTTGTTGCTAACAATATAGCCACTCAAAAGTTTAGACAAATGAAAGAAAAATTTGCTTACACTTCACATGTTTTGGTAAATCTAGGTGCAACATAGGCAAAATGGTGAGAACCATTCTGAACAAGGTCAAATTAGTATTCCTATGAGAAAAACCAGGAAGATCTGTAATCATGATTTGAAACTAGATGATAGTATTCCTATGAGAAAAACCAGGAAGATCTGTATTCATGATTTGAAACTAGATGATACATTTATTTCCAGGAGTGACATTTTCTAATTGAACAAATATCATTGGCACCTTACAATTCTACCTAGATAAATCACAATCACACCTTAAAAGCTAAAGGCTTGATTAAGATAAAAGATTTCCGCCGACCTGATCCACCATTTTACAAATTGTCATGGCGGTCAGAAACAGGGCATTTAACCTCTACTGGTGCTGAAAAAAATCAGTGCTTTTCATTTGTTCCCCAACTCAGACAATCACTGTATCTCAGAAACAACTTGAGGTATGGATTATCAGGATTTCATGTACTTTTTTAGAAAACCCCAATTTAGAGAATCACTGCTCAGAAACAACTTGATATATAGATTATCAGGATTTCATGGACTTATTTGCAAAACATTTAGGTCATTCCACATTTTCAATAAAAAGCAGTTTTGGAACAGGAAATCTCACAGCCTAATTCGATCTGCTTCGAATACAAGTAAAAACCACAGAGCAGAACAAAAACTGGTAAAACTACAATGCACTTTCAAAATTCTTTTCAGAATCGAACTCAAATTATAGGAAACGGCACGGATCGAAAATTTTTAGTTTTTTCATTAGAGATAATGAAATCTTACAAGCCAAAGTAAATCAAGCTTTAAACACTTAAAATCATGAGCATTCATGACAAAATTCTAGTCAGCTCAGGAATCAGACGGCTGCGAAGCCGCCTTGGAAGCGAAGAAATCTGTTATACTGCGCGTCCCGGGAGGAGGAGGCTGCGGCGGCCTGCCGGGTTTTCTCGAGGGTTTAGGCGAACCTCCCTCTTCTTCCTCTTCCTCTTCCTCATCCTCGCTTTGATCAGCACCCCCTTTTCCACTATCGGCGATGGAATCCTCCAAAAAATCGGCAAATCTCTTCTGCCGAGAAATTGCAGTGATAACATGATCAAACCTGATGCTCTTGTGCTTTTTCTCCACGGCGACTCTAAAAGCAGCTTCGGCCAGGAGCTGGAGAAAATTCTCAGTAGCAACGCCGACTGCCAGGCGCACATCGCGGTTCACCTTGCTGATATCTCTGTCCAGCTTCATTATGCGAACTACTCGAGTCACAGGAAACACCGGCGCACTTGAATTGTTGACTGCCTCTTCAATGTCACCATTATTATCATCGCCATCATCAATTTCAGCAGTATTATCATTATCAGCACTCTTTTCTTCGCCTTGTTTCTGAAGATCCGCTGGTATTGTGAGTGGAGGAGGATCTGGATTGCCGTAAGCAGCCTTTTCTTTGTCTGAGAGAGATTTCCAGAGGATAGAGAGCGCCTTGTTAATGGGGGTTTGGGGATTGGATTGCTTAACTTTTTCTCTGTTGAGAGTGCAGAAATTGAAGTAAGGAGAGATCTTCTTAGCTTTGCCATCGTCGTTGGCTTTTCGCCGTTTGGCAGATCCAGCCATTGTAAGAGATTGAGAGATTGCAGAGAAAAATGGAGGCAAAAGAAAGGGATTTGAAGAGGAGAGGGAATTTCTGAATTGCAAATTTCAAATCTCTTTTCTCCTCACATTTCCCTCAAAAACTGAAAGAAAATGGGCGCCAAGAGAGTTCGATCTTGAAACGGGGACAAATTATATCTTTATGGATATACCTACAATTGTTTTTTAGTCTTTTAATTATTTTATGTTAAGATGCCTGCATTCTTTAGTATTTATATGGATTTGTAAAGCTCTAACAAATGCTTCAGCCTCTCTAGGGGAGAGGACCCAGTAGTTGAGCACGTTCCAATGGTTGTGATAGTAGTTCTTAACTTAATACCCATAGTTGTTGATTTAATATCTAATATTTTTGACAACATTGTACCAATGGTTGTGACTT
>MU224995.1:381930-393987 GCA_018584345.1 Thuja plicata
GAAACCTTAGTTATAAGCAGGAGACTCGCCAAGTAAGCTACTGTAAAAAAATGGGAGTGATTTGAAATTTCCACGTAGGTTTTTGAGAAGCCCGAAGTTAGGGTGCACAACTACTGGGTCCTCTCCCTTAGCTGTCCCAATTTTAAAATTAATATAAATGAATGTATGAACATATTGGTTTCAAATTGTTTTTTCAAAGTGAAATGCTTTTAATATTATAGAAGATTAATGTTATAGAAAATTGGAGATGTTGGAAGATTTTTCATAAAGTATTATAAAATATTGTGGAGTTATATGTAATTAGCCTATAGGCTATTTTAAGTGGGGATTTCACTTGAAACCTGTCCGACGCTTTGAAACAGCTAGTTGTTTTTAGAGGTGGTTTGCAATTTACTATTTGGATCCCATAATAAATCATATTTACAAATTGGATCTCAGAATCAAATCAGATTTACAAGCGATTCTATCTTACCCCATATCAGAAAACTTCTTTCCTGTTATTCCAGAAAGACCTCAGCATAGAACAAAGCATAAGAGAGGAAGCAAACTGTTAAACAGTAAGATCAACATGGCTGCTGGTGTAATCGGCATCACAGGTGGCCTGAGAAATCAGGATGATTGTGGGAGCTTGGGTTTTCAAATCCCTAATGGAGAACGAGCAGCCCAAGTCATTCGTAAGGGGAGGGGTGGCGCCCAGATGCCCCGCCTGCAATGGCTCCAAGACGGTCCCCTGAACTTCCCGTTAAGCTCCATATTTCTAATGGCTAGAGTTTTTCTTGGCACGCGTCCTTCTTTCACTGTTGTTGAGTCTCGACCACCATAAGCATGAAAACCAGAGGCTTGTATCTGTTGCGAGAAGAAATACCAACATTCAATGTTGAGTGTGAACTTAGCACAAACATCATATTCCAGCATACTTCCTGGCCACTTGGACTTCTAGCCTGGACATTGGGAGATGGCTTGGAGTTTCTACAGGGCGTAAGTCCTTTCCTTAGTGGTTGGTACTTTCATTAATGCCATAGTGTGGAGTAGAAACATGAGAACAGTGTGTGAAGGAGATTCTCTTACTTTGCTTGCATGGAGTAGAAACATGATAATAGCATGTGAAGGAGATTCTCATACTTTTCTTGGTATGGATATACCTTCTCACCTAGTGTGATTTTCATTCAATTCCTTGGTGTGGACTGGACTTCTACTTAACTTTTTGTATCAGCAATTTGAATCATTGTGGGCTTTGTGGACTGCTATTTAGTATGGTTAGTTTCAGAAATTCTAATCAGTACTTTCAGGCTCAATATATTATATTAAAGCAAGAGTTCATATTCCAATTTTATCTCTGTTGTATTAAGTTTTCAGACATTTTCAATTTCAGACTTGTTATTGTTGAAGATAGCTTTGTAATTTGTTATTGTTGAGTGATTAATGTACTTATTCAATTTGATTGATTGGTATCTCTGCAATGAATCAATACATTGAGCATAAAAAATATTCCAGACATACAACAAATTGTTTCTCATGATTCTTGAGCCTTGAGCATAAACAATATTCCAAACATATAGCAAACTGTTTGTCATAAATCCTGCACCTAAAAGTGTGGATAGTGGAAAATTTTGATTCAAATTTCAGATCTAGAGGGGATCTTACAACCGCGAACAAACAACCCCATTTGAATACCTATGCAAAGGGTGGGGTAAGCCAGAGAATGTGCATCATATTTGAGAAACTACACCTGTAGTAGCACGAGGCTGAATGGAGATATCATTTGGAGAATTGGCATAGGAGAGCCAACAAAAAGAAATGATACGAAGTTGAACAATGAGACAATTTTTAGGAGAGGAGCATGCCAAAAGGTCTTTAGGGGAGTCATGGAGGGCAACAAGGAGCTTGTTGTGCATACAAAAGCAATAAATAAACAATGGAATTACTAACAGAGGGACAGGGAATCTTTGGGTTAACAAATAAATGACATGTTACAGACCCCAACGAAAACCCCATTAAATTCTTGCCAACCATGGTGATGGGAACGAATATCTAAAGGTGAGAGCTTTTCAAAAATTAACTACATATTAGATTAAGATAGAACACACCAAGTACTAATAAAAAATTAATCCTCAGATGATTATAATACATGTACAGAAAATATTCAAGCTCTCCAGCAAGATGATCTTTTAAAAAATGGTTTAAAGAACAAAAATAACCCCCTCAATAAGATCAAACCACATGTAGTTCAAACATACATGAATGTCAAAATGCGCGTACTTTTTAAAAAATGGCATTAATATACAAGAATGTCCTTTTTCAGTAAAATGTTAAGCTTAAGAATGTTAAGTTTAATGGTTCTAGTGAGAGTGGTATTAGGTTACTAAAATAATTATGTCTTGCTTACAGTCATTTCATTTCAATATATTGAAACCCATATTTGTTCTGACAAATATTATGTTTTGAATTAATATTTGTATATATTTTTAAATCTATAAATTCGTTCTGACAAATGTAAGATTCAAGAAGCAGTGAATAGAAGTGTTCACAAAAAAAAATTGCAGAAGCATTCATATGTCTCAAAAATTTAAGATAGCTAATTAAAATGTGGTGACCTGATAACCTCATTATGCTAAACTAATGAAAAATATCAAAAACCACTGTAAGGAAGCAGTCCTTAAGTTCCAGATGATGTGTTCAAATGCATCTGGCCCTCATTATATATCTTATACAAACTATTACTGAGTTTTAGATTTGACATATTTAAAATATCAATTTATTTTATTCAAAGATAGAAAACAGCTGCGTCTACTCCAGATCTCAGTCATTATGATAAAAAATTAAATTGCAGTTGATATGTTTGTATGCACAATGACTGGGCGAGATTTAGTTTATTTGTTTGGGTTTACCTTTCATAATAGATTCAATCATGCTTAGGCTTTATTTTTTTATCATTAAACTCATTTGTGACATTGCCCCTTCTGGCTATTCTGTCTGCCTACAAATTGATATTACTAGCCGATGGGCTATTATAAGTGGGGACCTCAATTCAAACCTGTCTTTTCAAATCATTCTTTCTCTTAGTGCCTGTAGAACTTTACATTACATTGTTGTCTATTATTGCTTAGAATGTGAATGGATTGAAACAACTTTACATTACATTGTTGTCTGTTATTGCATAGAATGTGAATGGATTGAAACAACTTTACAAAGATTAGTTTTTGTTTTTCTCATTTTGTGATTGTGTTACTTGAATTTTGTACATACACTTCCACTTTGTCACTATTGTTAAGAATAGTTTAAAAGAAATTACTAATCATGTAATTGTATATAATGATAATGTTGTCTTGCACTAGCTTTGGGGATTATTTGATATTGTCTATATGTCACATTTAGTAGAATTGTAATTATGTCTTGACATCTACATCTACATCTACAATAACGAAATCATTGACATCTACAATAACCTCAATTGTAGAATATGTACATATATAACCATCTTATATAAACTTGCACTTTTTTCCCTATCGGCATATCCCTTGCACCTCCTTCGGGTGCAAGTGCTAGTAATAATATAAATCACTATTTTTAATTATTATTGTTAGTTTCATATGATTAGGACAGTTATTTAGGTGTATGATGTCGAATATGATCTCAAATTCATAAGTGTTTGAAGAGGTTGGTGTATGTGTGGTATGTGGATGATGTGGTTCCCCTCCCACTTTCAGCTTAATGATATCTCCATAGGAATATATAACAATATCTACGATGTAATGATTCACAGTCTAAGAATTCATAATGAAATGAGATGGCATAACAATGAATATAAAATACAACTTGAGGGGATGAGAAGTGGCCTCTTGAGGAGAATATTGGACAAAAATTAGTAATTATAATCTATCTTTTTCATAATTTTCTCTTGAATAGCTTGACTATCCTTTGGCTTATGTTGATTATCATCCTCCTACCATGTTCTATCCTATTTTCTTTGTATCCTAAGGACAATGGGGGCTAACAAGGTTATAACAGAACTCCTCTTTTTAATAGATGTAAAGCCACACTTACGAAAAGAGGCATTAAGGTGAATATTAAATCCACAAGAGGTTTCGACCTCTCCCTACATTTTGAATAGTCTTGGATTAATGGAAAAGTTGATATTGGTGGGGTCCATTTTAAAGTTACTATGGAACTAATTGTTGAGGTCGTTGACTTGTTAATAAACAAATAAATAAAGTCAAACTTCTTAAAAGCAACAAGGACAAAGATTGCACCAATTAGTTTATTAGAGAAGACAAGCAATTAATTAGAAATAATAATATAGATCTAAGCACTTAATGATTTTCTTAGTCCATGGGATAAGGTCACCTTTCTTATTAAATTTTCACTCTTGAGGGTAGATTCAATGCATTTATACTTAACACTTTCCCCTCCTCAACCATCTTTATATTAACCAAAGGATAACCTTCCCTTACTATTTGATTTCTTCTTTAGAAAACTCTATGAAAGATGTCTTGAGTCTTAATTCTCTTACACAAGGGTTCAATTTTTTTTTCCATCGCTATCTGACTATCACCTCTATAAGTGATCCCCTACAATTTAAAATTCCTACCCTCAACCCTACATAATTATCCACTAATCAAATCATTCAACCTTTAAGGTAAATTAAATTAAAAACCTAGTTATTGTTATCATAGGTCCTATTGTTGTTACCAAAGAAAACATTTCTCGTGAAAGATAAAAATGGTGTTTTTCTTGGCACTAATGGAAATGGAATAGCTTGCCAAATCCCTAGCAAAAAATAGAAGCTTTGTTAGGCGCTCTTCCCTAAACTACAAGCCAATGGAGATGTCCAAACAAGAAAACCTCAATTTGGTTGAATCAAGTGGAAGAATAGCCTTGCATTTTGGATGATGACAAACTTGAGGATGTTATGAAAGATATTAAGTTTAAAGAAATTAACTTCTATGATACCCACTATGAGGTGAGCCCTAGCTCAAACTCAACTAAAAAGATATGCCCACAAAATTGACCCTTATTACTAAAAGTGTCACCCCTAAAAGGCTTAGTAAGCTCTCACTTAATAATGATAAAACCTATATACCAAGTGAAGGATGACAAGTGCAAAATTCTAAAAATAAGAAGGTATTGAGACCTAGGAGAATATAACTGTAGACATGTAAAGTTGTCCTATTACATCAATATCAATTTTCCCATAAATAAGGTGGAGATCCATATCATTATAATAATATCCTTATTACTCATTATATTATTATTCATATTTCTCCATTACATTAGTAATATCATAGCAACAATCATCCTTTACATTAAAATATTCGTATTATCCATTAAATAATATTCCATTCATTATATTTCTCTATTTAACCCATTTAATAAAATGTATCCTATAATTATCTATTAAATCTAAACTCCCTCTCATATCCACTACATCCCCTATTTATAATATTCCACCTTTATCATTTTTAGTCACTTAGTCAATGTGGGATTTACACTTACAATTCCCTACCACATTGTTTATCCCACATCCAACCTAATACGAGATTCCTTCTTGAGGACATATATTTAAACAATGTCCCTTCTCATTTCAAATCCTTTGTTCTTTGCTTACATTAATCATTCACATTCTTATCATCCATTATAGAATTTCGCGACCTTTGCATTCTAGTTTGTTTTACATTCTGGAATTCTCTTGCATTTTTGCATCTTTTTATCTTTCATCTCTCAATCTTGATTCTTCATAGCTTTGTATGCATGTGGTTCTGAGAGCATCCATTATTGAGCACAAGACCTTGACAAATAAGAGGGGAATGGAATCAAAAATCCATTTGCATGCATGTGTGGCTTAGATTAGACTTTTTTTTTGTAAGTGAGTGTATTTGGCAGGTATTCCATTATTGGATGTTGGAAAGATTTGAAAAGATAGATCATCTATTTCCCCCATCTACATCTGACACGCCCAATGAGACCAAATTGTAGGGTTTTCAAAGATTATCTTTCAAACGACTTTGAATTTTTCTATAAAATGTTTATAGTCCAAACTTCATATTTTTTTGATAATTTTTTAGATATATATAATTATTTTTATGATTTTTCATAAAAAAATCAATTTTGGGTGCAAATCAACAACTATTGGCTATTATAAGTGGGGATTTCACTTGAAACCTGTCTGACGCTTAGAAACAACTAGTTGTTTTTAGAGGTGGTTTGCAATTTACTATTCAGATCCCATAATAAATCAGATTTACAAATTGGATCTCAGAATCAAATCAGATTTACAAGCGATTCTATCTTACCCCATATAAGAAAACTTCTTTCTTATTTTTCCAGAAAGACCTCAGCATAGAACAGAGCATAAGAGAGGAAGCAGACTGTTAAACATTAAGATCAACATGGCTGCAGGTGTAATCAGCATAATAGGTGGCCTGAGGAATCAGGATGATTGTGGGAGCTTGGGTTTTCAAATCCCTAATGGAGAACGAGCAGCCCAAGTCATTCGTAAGGGGAGGGGTGGCGCCCAGATGCCCCACCTACAATGGGTCCAAGACGGTCCCCTGAACTTCCTGTTAAGCTCCATATTTCTAATGGCCAGAACAAGCTATAGCTAGAAGCCTGGAAAATGATAGAGGGGGGAAGAAAAGGTTGAGAAAGGCAGAAGACTTGGATCATCAAGAAACCTATGTGTTATAAGGTAGTGATGCCCCTCGCAAAATTTCTTATACTCTAGTAAATCCAGCCCCAAATATTATATTATATTTTGGAGATTTTGGAAAAAGTAGCGTAGAAGCCCTGATAAGGGGAGAAATCCATTTCCAAATATTGTATCTTGTACGATGAGGGTCATTTTTTAGACTTTGGTGTGAGTTTCCTATGTGTGCCTATTCCCGGTTGCTTGAGGTCTAATGATGCATTTCATGAAGTAATGGAAGCATATATGAAACAATTTATTCATTGGTCCTATTTGCCTTATTTGCAGATAGAGAGGTACTGTTGGTGCAGGTTGAAAAGGAGAGTTTTTCTTGGCACGCGTCCTTCTTTCACTGTTGTTGAGTCTCGACCACCATAAGCATGAAAACCAGAGGCTTGTATCTGTTGCGAGAAGAAATACCAACATTCATTGTTGAGTGTGAACTTAGAACAAACATCATATTCCAACATACTTCCTGGCAACTTGGAATTCTAGCCTGGACATTGGGAGATTGCTTGGAGTTTCTACAGGGAGTGAGTCCTTTCCTTAGTGGTTGGTACTTTCATTAATGCCATAGTGTGGAGCAAAAACATGAGAATAGTGTGTGAAGGAGATTCTCGCACTTTGCTTGCATGGAGTAGAAACATGATAATAGCATGTGAAGGAGATTCTTATACTTTTCTTGGTATGGATATACCTTCTCACCTAGTGTGATTTTCATTCAATTCCTTGGTGTGGACTAGACTTCTACTTAACTTTTTGTATCAGCAATTTGAATCATTGTGGGCTTTGTGGACTGCTATTTAGTATGGTTAGTTTCAGAAATTCTAATCAGTACTTTCAGGCTTAATATATTATATAAAAGCAAGAATTCATATTCCAATTTTATCTCTATTGTATTAAGTTTTCAGACTTGTTATTGTTGAAGATAGCTTTGTAATTTGTTATTGTTGAAGATAGCTTTGTAATTTGTTATTGTTGAGTGATTAATGTACTTATTCAATTTGATTGATTGGTATCTCTGCAATGAATCAATACATTGAGCATAAAAAATATTCCAGACATACAGAAAATTGTTTCTCATGATTCCTAAGCCTTGAGCATAAACAATATTCCAAACATACAGCAAACTGTTTGTCATAAATCCTGCACCTAAAAGTGTGGATAGTGGAAAATTTTGATTCAAATTTCAGATCTAGAGGGGACCTTACAACCGCGAACAAACAACCCCATTTGAATAGCTATGCAAAGGGTGGGGTAATCCAGAGAATGTGCATCATATTTGTGAAACTACACCCATAGTAGCACGAGGTTGAATGAAGATATCATTTGGAGAATTGACATAGGAGAGCCAACAAAAAGAAATGATATGAAGTTGAACAATGAGACAATTTTTAGGAGAGGAGCATGCCAAAAGGTCTTAGGGGAGTCATGGACGACAACAAGGAGCTTGTTGTGCATACAAAAGCAATAAATAAACAATGGAATTACTAACAGAGGGACAGGGAATCTTTGGGTTAACAAATAAATGACATGTTATAGACCCCAACGAAAACCCCATTAAATTCTTGCCAACCATGGTGATGGGAACAAATATCTAAAGGTGAGAGCTTTTCAAAAATTAACTACATATTAGATTAAGATAGAACACACCAAGTACTAATAAAAAATTAATCGTCAGATGATTATAATACATGTACGGAAAATATTCAAGCTCTCCAGCAAGATGATCTTTTAAAAAATGGTTTAAAGAAAAAAAATAACCCTCTCAATAAGATCAAACCACATGTAGTTCAAACATACATGAATGTCAAACTGCGTGTACTTTTAAAAAAATGGCGTTAATATACAAGAATGTCCTTTTTCAGTAAAATGTTAAGCTTAAGAATGTTAAGTTTAATGGTTCTAGTGAGTGTGGTTTTAGGTTACTAAAATAATTATGTCTTGCTTACAGTCATTTCATTTCAATATATTGAACCCCATATTTGTTCTCACAAATATTATGTTTTGAATTAATATTTGTATATATTTTTAAATCTATAAATTCGTTCTAACAAATGTAAGATTCCAGAAGAAGTGAATAGAAGTGCTCACAAAAAAAATTTGCAGAAGCATTCATATGTCTGAAAATTTTAAGATAGCTAATTAAAATGTGGTGACCTGATAACCTCATTATGCTAAACTAATGAAAAATATCAAAAACCACTGTAAGGAAGCAGTCCTTAAGTCCCAGAAGATGTGTTCAAATGCATCTGGCCCTCATTATATATCTTATACAAACTATTACTGAGTTTCAGATTTGACATATTTAAAATATCAATTTATTTTATTCAAAGATAGAAAACAACTACGTCTACTCCAGATCTCAGTCATTATGATAAAAAATTAAATTGCATTTGTTATGTTTGTATGCACAATGACTAGACGAGATTTATTTTATTTGTTTGGGTTTACCTTTCATAATAGATTCAATCATCCTTAGGCTTGATTTTTTATCATTAAACTCATTTGTAAAATTGCCCCTTCTGGCTATTCTGTCTGCCTACAAATTGATATTACTAGCCGATGGGCTATTATAAGTGGGGACCTTGCTTCAAACCTATATTTTCAAATCATATTTTCTCTTAGTGCCTGTACAACTTTACATTACATTGTTCTCTGTTATTGCTTAGAATGTGAATGAATTGAAACAGATTTACAAAGATTAGTTTTTGTTTTTCCCATTTTGTGATTGTGTTACTTGAATTTTGTACATACACTTCCACTTTGTCACCATTGTTAAGAATAGTTAAAAGAAATTACTAATTATGTAATTGTATATAACGATAATGTTGTCTTGCACTAGCTTTGGGGATTATTTGATATTGTCTATATGTCACATTTAGTAGAATTGTAATTATGTCTTGACATCTACATCTACATCTACAATAACTAAATCATTGACATCTACAATAACCTCAATTTTAGAATATGTAGATATAACCATCTTATATAAAATTGCACTTTTTTCCCTATCGACATATCCCTTGCACCTCCTTCAGGTGCAAGTGCTAGTAATAATATAAATCAATATTTTTAATTATTATTGTTAGTTTTATATGATTAGGATGGTTATTTAGGTGTATCATGTCGAATATGATCTCAAATTCATAAGTGTTTGAAGAGGTTGGTGTATGTGTGGTATGTGGAGGATGTGGTTCCTCTCCCACTTTAAGCTTAATGATATCTCCATAGGAATATATAACAATATCTACAATGTAATGATTCAAACTCTAAGAATTCATAATGAAATGAGATGGCATAACAATGAAGATAGAATCCAACTTGAGGGGATGAGAAGTGGTCTCTTGAGGAGAATGTTGGACAAAAATTAGTAATTATCATCTATCTTTTTCATAATTTTCTCTTGAATAGCTTGACTATCCTTTGGATTATGTTGATTATCATCCTGCTACCATGTTCTATCCTATTTTATTTGTATCCTAAGGACAATGGGGGCTAATAAGGTTATAACAGAACTCCTCTTTTTAATAGATGTAAAGCCACACTTACAAAAAGAGGCATTAAGGTGTATATTAAATCCACAAGAGGTTTCGACCTCTCCCTACATTTTGAATAGTCTTGGATTAATGGAAAATTTGATATTGGTGGGGTCCATTTTAAAGTTACTATGGAACTAATTGTTGAGGTCATTGACTTGTTAATAAACAAATAAATAAAGTCAAACTTCTTAAAAGCAACAAGGACAAAGATTGCACCAATTAGTTTATTAGAGAAGACAAGCAATTAATTAGACATAATAATATAGATCTAAGCACTTAATGATTTTCTTAGTCAATGGGGTAAGGTCACCTTTCTTATTAAATTTTTCACTCTTGAGGGTAGATTCAATACATTTATATTTAACAATTTCCCCTCCTCAACCATCTTTATCTTAACCAAAGGATAACCTTCCCTTACTATTTGATTTCTTCTTTAGAAAACTCTATGAAAGATGTCTTGAGTCTTAATTCTTTTACACAAGGGTTCAATTTTTTTTTCCATCACTATCTAACTATCACCTCTATAAGTGATCCCCTGCAATTTAAAATTCCTACCCTCAACCCTACATAATTATCCACTAATCAAATCATTCAACCTTTAAGGTAAATTAAATTAAAAACCTAGTTATTGTTATCATAGGTCCTATTGTTGTTACCAAAGAAAAAATTTCTCGTGAAAGATAAAAATGGTGTTTCTCTTGGCACTAATGGAAATGGAATAGCTTTCCAAAGCCCTAGCAAAAAATAGAAGCTTTGCTAGGCGTTCTTCCCTAAACTACAAGCCAATGGAGATGTCCAAACAAGAAAACCTCAATTTGGTTGAATCAAGTGGAAGAATAGCCTTGCATTTTGGATGATGACAAACTTGAGGATTTTATGAAAGATATTGAGTTTAAAGACATTAACTTCTATGATACCCACTATGAGGTGAGCCCTAGCTCAAACTCTACTAAAAAGATATGCCCACAAAATTGACCCTTATTACTAAAAGTGTCACCCCTAAAAGGCTTAGTAAGCTCTCACTTAATAAGGATAAAACCTATATACCTAGTGAAGGATGACAAGTGCAAAATTCTAAAAATAAGAAGGAAATGAAACCTAGGAGAATATAACTGTAGACATGTAAAATTGTCCTATTGCATCAATATCAATTTTCCCATAAATAAGGTGGATATCCATATCATTATAATAATATCCTTATTATTCATATTTCTCCACTAGATTAGTAATATCATACCAACAATCATCCTTTACATTAAAATATTCCTATTATCCATTAAATAATATTCCATTCATTATATTTCTCTATTTAACCCATTTAATAAAATGTATCCTATAATTATCTATTAAATCTAAAATCCCTCTCCTATCCACTACATCCCCTATTTATAATATTCCACCTTTATCATTTTTAGTCACTTAGTCAATGTGGGATTTACACTTACAATTCCCTACCACATTGTTTATCCCACATCCATCCTAATACGAGATTCCTTCCCGAGGACATATATTTAAACAATGTCCCTTCTCATTTCAAATCCTTTGTTCTTTGCTTACATCAATCATTCACATTCTTATCACCCATTATAGAATTTTGTGACCTTTGCATTCTAGTTTGTTGTACATTCTAGAATTATCTTGCATTTTTGCATCTTTTTATCATTCATCTCTCAATCTTGATTCTTCATAGCTTTGTGTGCATGTTCTTCTGAGAGCATCCATTATTGAGCACAAGACCTTGACAAATAAGAGGGGAATGGAATCAAAAATCCATTTGCATGCATGTGTGGCTTAGATTAGACTTTTTTTTTGTAAGTGAGTGTATTTGGCAGG
>MU224995.1:394037-407779 GCA_018584345.1 Thuja plicata
GACAAATAAGAGGGGAATGGAATCAAAAATCCATTTGCATGCATGTGTGGCTTAGATTAGACTTTTTTTTTGTAAGTGAGTGTATTTGGCAGGTATTCCATTATTGGATGTTGGAAAGATTTGAAAATATAGATCATCTATTTGCCCCATCTACATCTGACACGCCCAATGAGACCAAATTGTAGGGTATTCAAAGATTATCTTTCAAACGAATTTGAATTTTTCTATCAAATGTTTATAGTCCAAGCTTCATATTTTTTTGATAATTTTTTAGTGATATATAATTATTTTTATGATTTTTCATACAAAATCAATTTTGGGTGCAAATCAACAACTATCGGCTATTATAAGTGGGGATATCACTTGAAACCTGTCTGACGCTTTGAAATAGCTAGTTGTTTTTAGAGGTGGTTTGGAATTTACTATTCGGGTCCCAAAATAAATCAAATTTACAAATTGGATCTCAGAATCAAATCAGATTTACAAGCGATTCTATCTTACCCCATATCAGAAAATGTCTTTCCTATTATTCCAGAAAGACCTTAGCATAGAACAGAGCATAAGAGAGGAAGTAGACTGTTAAACAGTAAGATCAACATGGCTGCAGGTGTAATCGGCATCACAGGTGGCCTGAGGAATCAGGATGATTGTGGGAGCTTGGGTTTTCAAATCCCTAATGGAGAATGAGTAGCCCAAGTCATTTGTAAGGGGAGGGGTGGCGCCTAGATGCCCCACCTGCAATGGCTCCAAGACGGTCCCTTGAACTTCCCGTTAAGCTCCATATTTCTAATGGCTAGAACAAGCTATAGCTAGAAGCCTGGAAAATGATAGAGGGGGGAAGAAAAGGTTGAGCAAGGCAGAAAACTTGGATCATCAAGAAACCTACGTGTTCTAAGGTAGTGATGCTCCTCAAAAAATTTCTTATACTCTGGAAAATCCAGCCCCAAATATTATATTATATTTCAGAGATTTTGGAAAAAGCAGCGGAGAATCCCTGATAAGGGGAGAAATCCATTTCCAAATATTGTATCTTGTACGATGAGGGTCATTTTTTAGAATTTGGTGTGAGTTTCCTATGTGTGCCTATTCCCGGTTGCCTGAGGTACAATGATGCATTTCATGAAGTAATGGAAGCATATATGAAACAGTTTATTCATTGGTCCTATTTTCCCTATTTGCGAATAAAGAGGTACTGTTGGTGCAGGTTGAAAAGGAGAGTTTTTCTTGGCACACATCCTTCTTTCACTATTGTTGAGTCTTGACCACCATAAGCATGAAAACCAGGGGATTGTATCTGTTGCGAGAAGACATACCAACATTCAATTAGTTTTGTTAGTGTGCTAATTAGTTTTGTTAACTAGTTAGTCTTTTGTTTTCCTGTATTGCATAAGCGATGATGGTGACAAACCCCCTCTAAATTAGATAGTTGCATACTCATTGGCTTCTAGTGTGTCTTGGTGTGGAATTTTAATTTTGGCACTAATTCTCTTTTTACAGACTAACAGGTTTTGTAAGTTCCCCTCCTGTGTCGAAGAGCTTAAAAGAAAAACTATTAATAACATTTGGTGCAGGAGGTTTGTTGAAGATCATGATCTAAAAACTATCGATGATGTTTTATGAAGGGTGCAAATAATGTGATTTTTAAAATTTATTGTTTGGTTTTAGCATAGATCACATTTCAGTTGGGCTTTAAAAGGAGCAGGATTAGTGCCGACAATGTATTCTTCAACTTTTTATGGAGCATTCTTTCTAGTCGTTGTCACTATGTTTTATTTTAATGTTTCTTTATAATTTTCTCTATGAAAATGCTTATCACTTTATTAATATGGACATGTTGCTATTGATTTTATATCATCATTGAATTATTTTGTATTATCCTTGTTCTATATGTATTTCTACTTTTGTTTCTTCAACCAATATTATTGGTATTCTCACAGTGCTAGGGAATCAAAGCTCATGGAAACTTGTTTTGCACTTGGAAACCAAGTTTTTCTATTGTGAAATTAGTCTTTCATTTTCTCAGAGATGTCATCACTTTATAACCAACATCTCAAGCTTTTGTACATGCACTTTTCTCCTTATTTTGGTTAGCTTATATAAATTAAAGAGAAATATTTAGAAAGGTGTTAAAGGATGACCACAAGGTTTAGAATTGTCTTTAATTCATTTGGCCTGAACAATGATCTTCATAAATAACGAATCCTTATTTTCCATCGTGTTGGAGTTTCCCACTCTATCTATGGTAGTGAACGATTTGGTTGATGATTTACTTCGCCGAGTTTCTATTCCTATCATAGTTCATCTCATTTCATTGTATCCATATTATATTTGAAAGTCAATCCCACTGTCTACTCTTAGTCACTATATTGATCATTGTCATTATGCTCTTTCAATCACTATATTTTACTTTGTACTTATATCTTTATCATGATCATTATTTCATTGAGTTAGCTTAAGAATGGAGCCACCTTTCATCAATATTATTCAAAGTGTTGATGAAGGGTACTCCCGTTGTTCAACCAAACACACTCAACACAATAAGGAAATAAATAGAAAATTGCAAGAACAGAACAATAAAAAGAAAAAAAAACACTTGATTTCTATTATCTTCAATGAAATTTCATTACAATATTCAAAAAAATAACATGATACAACCACATGGGCATTTTCATTACAATAATTTGCAAGACAGAGCCACAATCTACACTTCTGGAACTGAGCCCTTAAACCCCCCTTCTTCTCTATATAAGTAGCACAATTAGCCACCTTAGGAAATTCTCGAAAGTGAAAAATTCCCATTTTGGCACCTAATGGTTCAATTTCCCACCTTAAGTTATTTTTCTCCCTCTTCCTTTTGTATTAAAACTTGAGTCTTAATGGCACAAATTTTGAAAGCCATAACTTGTGAGTCATTGAGTCGATTGGGTATTATAACCCCATTTTGAAAACCTCTCAAAGCATTCTATATCCTTGGGCTTGAAAAGTTCCAATTGATTAAATTTTGACCCCTTTCAAAGTCTCTAAGGTCTTCAAAACTAAGTTCAAAGTTTTGCACCACCCTACCAAAAAAAATAATCAATATCTTAAAAACCAGACTTGATCTTTCCATGAAACTTTACCAACATGCATATATATATATATCCAAAATGGACCTCCAAGGAAGAAATTGGAACAATCTATGCTCAAAAGAACAACTTACTAAAAATAGTAAACTTTCCAAAAATAGTAACCCTATCCAAAGTTGTCCTTATTAAAAAATTAGACAATTTTTTTTGCTGATGCAAGATTGCTCTTACACCCTAGATGCTCATACATCATACAACCAGGGTAATTTGTGAAGTGACCTTGTCACATCTTAGGTGTGTAGAGGAAAACAAAGGCATTCAACTTTTTCCTTGTAGGGCGATGATGAATCTTCAATAGGTCATCCTTTCCATTTGATTAAGTACTCTTCATATTGTTTGTTTCTTGTGCTTCTTCCCACACGACTATCCAAGATATCATCTATCTCTTTTGTAGCGGAAGTAGGTGCTGGAATATTCTACCGTGCTTCTTCTATTTCATCTTCCATAATATCTTCATGATACTCTATCAAATCTGAAATGTTAAACACAGGTGAAATATTGAGTCCACTGGGAAACTCTACTGCATAAGCATTTCCTAAATCATGCTTCTTAAGGATTTTGCATGGTCCAAATTTCTTCATCTTCAACTTATTGTATGTTCCCATTGGAAATCCCTACTTTCTCAAGTGAACCATAGCTTTATCTCCAATATAAAATTCCTTATGTCTCCTTTTTTAATCTACCTTAGCCTTGTACTAAATATTCATTTTATTAATACTCTTCCTCACCTCTTCATGTAAATTCTTGAAGTGTTCTGCAAAGTCTTCAACTTCAACACTACTCTTTTCTCCATTGTATAAATTCCTTAATTATGAAGTATTTCTAGGAATACTCCCATATACAATCTGTAATGGTGATTTACCAGTGTTCCTAATGACATAATTATTGTATGCATGTTCTACCTATGGTAAAATCAAATCTCACCCCTTCAGTTTATCTCCAACTAAGCATCTCAATAGGTTTCCCAAACTCCTATTCACCACTTTTGTTTTCCCATAAATTTTTGGATGGTGCGTCGAGCTAAACTTCAAATCTATCTTTAGATTTTTCCACAGTGTCCTCCAAAAATACCCAACAAAGTCAGTATCTCAATTTGAAACTATGCTCTTTTGTAGACCATGTAGTCTCAAAACTTCTCTGAAAATAATTATGTCTCGTGAACAACATCATTAGTCTTTCTGCAAGCAATGAAATATTCCATCTTCAATAACCTATCCACCACCACAAAAATGGAATCATGCCCTCTTTGAATCCTTGGTAAACCAAGGGAAAATTCCATACTAATATCCTCCCATGGCCTCTCTAGTACATGTAATGGCTGATATAACCATGTATTATGCATGGTTCCTTTTTCCCTCTAAAATATTCTACAACTTTGCACAAAAATCTTAACATCTTGTTGCAATTGTGACCAATAATAATGCTCACTAACTAGCGCAATGGTTTTATCTCAACCAAAGTGCCCATCCAATCCTCCATTATGCTTCTCTTTGATTAGGTTCTCCCTCATGGAACTCTTTGGAATCCACAATTGGCTCCCTTCAAGAATAACATTTTATCTTGGGTTATAAAATCCAACAATCTAGTCCTAGCTAGAGTAACAGGTTTTGTGGAGGCTCCCCAGTCACCAAAATCAAGATCCTCAGGATACAAACTCTTGAGTTCCTAGAACCCAACAACTTCAATTTGCATCTCTATCAAAAAAAAATTCCTCCTTCTCAAGGCATCTACAACCTGATTAGAATTCTCATTCATGTGCTTCAAGATAAAAGTGTAACTCTACAAAAACTCAACCTATTTTATATGTCTTTGAGTCAACTTTCCTTGGCTATTCAGATACTATAAAACTTCACGATCAGTAAAAAAAAACTCTTTAGGAAAAAGATAATGTCTCTACTTTTTGAACGCCAGAATTATAGCATAAAACTCCTTATCACAAATATAATATTTTATTTTGGCATCCTTCAAATTCTCACTAAAATAAGCAATGGGTTTACCTTCTTGACTAAAAATAGCTACAATGACATTTCCACTAGCATCACAATCTACTTTAAATATCTACTAAAATTTTGAAGTGCCAAAATAGGATGCTCTATAACTTTTCTTTTCAAACAATCAAAATTCTTTGGTGCTCCTATAGTCCACTTAAACTCTTTTCTACCCCCTCTCAAGATTTCAGCTAAGGGTCCACAAATACTACTGAAATTCTTGATAAAATTTCTGTAAAAGCTAGCCAAACCATGAAAATATCTTACCTCAGTTGCACTCCTTTGAGTAGGCCATTCAAGGATAGCCTTCACTTTCTTTGGGTCCATTTTAAGACCATCTATTGAGACAAAAAATCCCAAGTACACTAACTCCTTCACTAAACTGCACTTCTTTAGAATAATCAACAACTTCTCTTCCCTCAACTTCTCAAAGACCCTATGAATATGCATTATAAGCTCTTCCAATGTCTTACTAAGATCAAAATATCATCCAGGTAAACAATAACAAACTTACTCAAAAATTCTTTCAATACCTTGTTCATGAGCCACATGAATGTTCTCAGTGCATTAACTATCCCAAAAGGCATGACTAACCACTTATAAAAGCCCTCATTTGTCTTTAAGATTGAATTCCATTCATCTCCTTCTCTAATCCAGATTTGGTGATATCCACTCATCAGATCTATCTTTGTGAAGTACTTAGCTCCACTCAAGCAATCCATAAAATCCATCCTTGGAAAGGGAAACCTATACTTGATAGTAATCTTATTGATAGACCAAGAATCTGTACACATCCTCCATTATCCATTTTTATTTTATGCTAGTACTATTGGTACAACACATGGGCTCAAAATCTCTCGAATCAACCCCTTCTGAAACAAATCTTTCACTTGTCTATTCAATACTTCACTCTCTGTTGGATTCATTCTATGGGCTACCTTATTCAGAAAAATGGCTCCAAGAATCAAGTCCATTTGATGACTAATATTTCTTATTGGTGTAAATCCATCATTTACATTATTAGATATAATATCCTGGAACTCATCCAACAAATTTGCAACTTCCACAGGTACATCTCCTACTTCCTCTTTATCAACTCTTGGAATTAAATAAAAACACATATGTTCATGCTTCAGAATACCAACTAAACATAGTATTACATTACTACATACCTTTTCCTCTATTTCCTTCAATGGATTCAACTTGTGTCGGACTCCATCCTTTGTCAAAGAATAGGTATTTTCATACCCATCATATACTGCGTCATGGCGATCAAATTGCCATGGTCTCCCTAACAATAGATGACAAACAACCATAGGCATAATATCACATAATACCTCATCATGATAGTTTCCAATTTTGAACTTTAATAGACATTGTTCATTGACCAAATCTTTGTGATCCTTCTACAACCAAGAAATCTAGTAGGGATTTAGATGCTTTCTTCTCTCTAACTTCAATTTATCAACAATTTCCTCTAAAACAAGGTTATCAATACTACCACTATCAATAATGACATTTCATACTTTACCATTACGCTTACACCTTGTGTGAAACAAATTATTCCTTTGCTCAGGTTCCTTCTCATCATTTAGCAAAGCTCTTCTGGTAAGAAGGACCTCTCCTCTTTTAGCATCTTCATAATGTGGTGAATCAACATCTTAATCTACATGTGAAACTTGTGCATTTTTTTTTGGTATTCTATTTGTTCTCACTTGATTTTTGGGATACTCATAAGCTCTATGTCCTTCTTCTGTGCAATGGAATGCACCCCAGAAAAACCTCCTCTTCCTGGTCCTTGCCCTCTTCCTCTTCCTCTCTGATCTCTATTGTTTTGATCGTGAGGGTGATATAAATTATTTACCCTCTGATTCAGACTGCTACTAGAGTCACCATTCTTCTTTTGATAATCATTTTGGCCTCCATAAGAGTGTCCACTAGGCTTTCCACCATGACCTCTTTCAGTTTGTCGGCTCTCAAATTTCTTGTTTAGTTTTTCTTCTACCTTTAAAGAAAATTGATATACATCTTCAATGATAGGAAATCTTACCATTATCAAATCTTCTTGAATACTTGGCCTCAACCCATTTATGTAACGAGAAAATTTCTCCTTGTTGGATTCAGAATGACCCATTCTGATAAGGACTCGATAGAAATCTTTTGTATATTCTTGGATATATCTTCCTTCTTGCTTCAACCCTTCCTTTTCTTCATCAAATCAAGCTCATAGTCAACAACAATGATCTCTCTCTTTAGTTTTTCCACCATTCAATCCCATCTTGTTATCTTCTCTTTCCCTCTTCTATTTATCTTCAATTGAACCTCTTTCCAAAAAACAATTAGCATGACCTTTCAGCTTGGCCTTTGTGATTCTGACCCTCTCATGATCTTCTATTTCCTCAAACTCAAAGTACTCCTCCATATCATTGATCCAATCGATCAACTCTTTTGGATTAAGATTTCTAGAAAATATAGAAAATTCAATTTTTGATCTCTTTCCAATCTTGGAGATGGCCCTAAAAAACCTAGCTTCATCAGGATCCCTAGCCATTTCTTGGTCTTCTTCAAAATTTCCTTCTTCTTAAAATTCATCCTAACTTGCATCTCTTGCCCTAATATTGGTTCCTCTATGCAACTCCTCTTGCAACACTTGCACTTTCCACTAGAGGGCTCTTAAACCCTCTTCTGTCACACCCACAACTCTTCCACCATAGTTCCTTTGTGGATGCATTTTCTATACTTATCTCTCAGACCCACAACCAGAGTCCTGGTGCAAACTACCTTACATTCATTGATCTATCTACACACTCAGGAACTCCTACTCTGATACCACTTGATGAAGGGCACTCCCCTTGTTCAACCAAAAATACTCAACACAATAAGGAAATCAATAGAATATTGAGAGAACATAACAATGGAAAGAATAAAACACTTTGTTTCTATGATCTTCAATGAAATGTCATTACAATATTCATAAAAATAACATGATACAACCACATGGTCATTTTGATTACTATAATTTGCAAGACAGAGCCACAATCTACACTTGTAGAATTGAGCCCTAAAACCCGCCTTCTTCCCATATAAGTAGCACAATTAAAGACCTTAGAATATTATTGAAAGATAAATTTTCCATTTTGGTGCCCAACAGTTCAATTGCCTGCCTTTAGTGATTTTTCTCCCTCTTCCTTTTGTATCAAAACTTGAGTCTTGATGGCACAACTTCCAAAATCCATAACTTGTGAATCGTTAAGTCGATTGGCTAGTATAACCCCGTTTTGAAAACCTCTCAAAGCACTTTACAACCTCTCAATTTGAAAAACACCAATTGATTAAAGTTTTACCCCCTTTCAGAGCCTCTAAGGCCTTCAAAACTAAGTTCAAAGTTTTGCACCACCCCGCCAAAACAGAAAATTCAATATCTTCAAAACCATACTTGATCTTGCCATGAAAATTTATTGGAAGGCTTATATATCCAAAACGAACCTCCAAGGAATCAATTAGAACAATCCATGTTCAAATTATTAACTTACTAAAAATAGTAAACTTTCCAAAAATAGTAACCCTGCCCAAAGTTTCCCTTATTGAAAATCTAGACAACATTTTTTTTGCTGATGCAAGATTGCTCTTACACCCTAGATGCTCTTGCGTCAAGAGTTATCTGTAGGTAATCTTGAATATCCTTTATCAATGAAACTTTAAGTTTCATGCAACATATATCTCATTTGTCATTAATGATAACCTTCAACAATTTTACACATGTATTGATTCCTTTTATAAGCTTCATTAATATGCCTTTGAAATCAATGACTATATTTGTATCCATATGTTTATATATCAATAATAATGAATACCTTGTTGACATCAATAATAATATTACTAACATATAGATCATCTTTCCTGGTAAGCATCCTTGATTTCCTTACCATATATAATGAATAGTTCATTTACCCTTTTGTAATCATGTAACCTGCACTGATTAATTTTTTCTGAAGCTTCCTTTCTACATAACTTATCTACCCACTTATTATTAATTTGTTATATATTTTTATCTTATGATCGTCTTTAGGCATCAACATGTTTTCTACCATCCGTTTGAATCAAGTAAGGTATAAAATAGGTACTCATTATTGTCCATACATGCAATGTATAGGAAACTCTCTCTCTCTCTCTCTCTCTCTCTCTCTCTCTCTCTCTCTCTCTCTCTCTCTCTCTCATTCCTCAAATAAGAGATTAAATCCTTTATCTACATATGTTCCACATAAAAGAGAGGATTACAGTTGGAATTGTAGGGTATCGCTAAGTTATTTAAAATAGAACGCACAAAGTTGATTGCATATCCTATGGTACCTTCAAAAAATAAATGAGGAATGACATTGGTCTGGATAATGAAATAGGCAGATCATTCAAAAACTGATTAATATGGAAATATAGAAATTTCTCTTTGAAATAGAAGGAATAGACCCTCACTAGCGGCCTATAGTTGCATAACTAATGTATAGCAAGAAATGGGATGTAAGGGGGATTGATCCTATTTCCTATTGCACAATCAAAATGATAATGACACACAAGGCTTAAGCGGAATTAATCATTGAATGGGTGCAATAATATTTTGCTATAATGATTAGATGTATTGATTTAGAGGAATATGGTTGGATGACACAAGATAGAAGGCAAAATAAGAGAAAAAAGACAGGTTGTAGCATAGATTGACTGACAAGAAATAGATAGACACCTAAGGGTACAAAAAATAGCAACCATATATCATTATTGACCAATGATTTTAGTTTGAGGCTGATTTTCAGGGAAGAGGTCGCATAGGGCATCTTTTTCCTAGGAAGAGGGTTAAAAAGGTGTCATGTTCCCAGCACTTTTAGCTGAACTCATTTACAGACTGTCCATCAGATCCTGCACTTTCCAGATTTGGCCTCAATGCATTTTCCACCTGTTCCCGCACACAAAAAAAAAAAAAAGGGTTGTGTAGAGGGGCTTGCCTCAGTCAAACCCCTATTTGGAATCCACCTTGAAATGAAATGAAACGAAAATGTGTTGTCATATAGTAGAGGCTGGATCTGAGAAATGAAGTATATCATACCTTGGAAATGAAAATGATTCTTTGAATATAATTAATTATGTTGATGCAATAATTTTTACTTCACACAAAAACCCAAAAGGAAATCATGAAAGACAAAACCTTGTGTAATGGATTTTGTAGTTCACCACAATGTTTGATTGGAAGAGAAAAATAACTTGAACACTTGAAAGTAAATGCTTGAATGTATGTAGATGGATGCTTGTATGATGATCTTCTTCCTTGATGGTAGAATCCTTTACTTGGCCTTCAATGAGGGAAATAAGCTTGACCCATGGAGAATATTTCCTTGAAAACACCTTTGGAATGCCTGGGAGCTTGCTTGAGAATGTTTGAATGATAAAGAGCTCTTAAATTTCAAATTTCCTTATGAATTATTGATTGTAGATAATGGTGTTGGAATTAATGGGAAGTGTACTGAGAGGGGAGGGGTGAATCAATACCTCTAAAACTTTTTCTTTCTTTAATCAATTAACCTTTGTAATCAATTGTATATCGATTCAATCTGATTTATACTATCTTGATGTGAGTTATATCAATTCATAATATTAACATACATGTGAACATTCATAGAAACATTCATGAAATTGATTGACACACAACACAAGATATGATATCGCAGAAAACTCCTGTAAGGAAGTAAAAACTGCAGTGGGGATGACACCCACAAAATCTTCCCTATCTGCAGATTGGAAGGGGCTTGTTAAGGCTTTACAATTTGATCACTTTTGATGATCTACCCTATTAAGAGTATCAGTGGAGACCTGTTAAAGTCTACTCTGTTAGGAGCTTTAGCTACACTGTTGAGTGTGCACTCGGTTAAGAGATTTGTAGTTGGACTTTTAAAGCCACCTTACTTGAAAGGATTTTTACACTTTTCTCCACTTGTTAGAATGATAGAAAATTACAAATTGACTAGGTAAATGCAATCTAATATTGCTGATATAGATCCAATTAAGTTTACATGAAAATATTATCACCTAATTGTGATTGTATAATACCTCTGATTCTCGGTAGCCTCTGTTCTTGGTTCTGATAACCAAATTCACCTTTTGTTGTTCTTGTTCTTAAAACTCTCAATTCGATCTATAGATGTGCTCGTTGGCTTCATTCATCTTCTCCTTTATGTTCACATCTAATTTTATGAATGATTTCATCATGTATTTATAAGATGGATTGACATCATCAAGTTTTGAGAAAAACAATGTTAACTCTAAGATCAGGTTTACAACTTGTACCTAAATCTCCTAGTCTATGTGTTTTAAATTAGTTAGATTGATTAAAGCACTTACATTCATGTTTATTGTCCCTAAAGAAATGGATTTAAAAACAAATCAATATCCTATAAATAGAATAAGCTTTCTTTATTTGACGCAGAAGTTAGATCCACTTTTTGCGGGCTGAAACTGTCTTTAAGTTCTGGCTGCCGGTTATGCTCTGTAATCTAGTTGACTGTCCTTCAGTTTTGTTTTGTCAGTTGCACTTTAACTATCTCGTTAGTTGCACTTTAACTTGCATGTCAGGTTCCTCTGTCGGTTCCTTTCTTTCTTTGTTTTATCAATTTACACACTAAATTGTGTTGTCGGTTTGCCTTCGTACTTAACCTTTATCGGTTTACTTTTTATCCTGTCTTTCGGTGTAGGCTTACCGAAAGTGTAGTTTGCATATTAATGGAAAATTAATGTCATCAATCTCCCCGTTTGACATTAGTATCAAAAAATGATATGTGCAAAATACTAACAAAAATGTTAAGTATATACAACATATATAATCGTTATTATCCTTAGTCATTTTATGACTCCCCCTATGTATATGTTGGTATATGATGATTGTCGGTGTAGTACTGTATATATGCATGTCTATCGATACATATCATATCTTTTATGAATATAAATATTCATATTTACCATTTTCCATTTGTCCATATGAATGAATGAATGAATACATATCATTTTTATTTTTATTTTGTACTCATATCATCCCCCTTTTTTGATATTAGGGCAAAGGTCTATACCTTAGATCTTATCAAAAATCTGGGAGTGTGAAGCCTTCATGTCTTCCATCATTTTCTCCCATTGCTCTTTTAGGTTCTCCAGAGCCATGTGCTTGAGTGTTATCTTTGAGTGCATGTCATAGATGTTTTCTGCTATAGACATCTCGGGGGTTGCTATCAGTTGTCGTGCTGAACTGATATGTTGTTGAAGTAGTGCGAGATTGGGTAGAAGTTGAGCTTGGAGCTCGGTGACTTCTCTAAAATGTGTCTCTGCTTCCCAAAGTTTCGGCCTTAACCTTTTGATCTCTATGATCTTTTCATAATGCAACTTAAGTACACTTTCTCCATCGATGGTTAAGCTTTGAGAACTTTTATCTAGATCTGCATCTAAATTTGCTATATTTTCACTATTCTCTTTAGTGAACTTTTCTATTGTGCTTAGTTTCTGAATCAAGGAAATAGCTGCAGTAAGAATTGGATCTAATTCATAAATGAATTCTGATAGCTTTACCTTGTTTACTGGCACTTCTTAGCTGATGTCACTACTACATTTGATCTCATTTTTCTACCAAAAATTTTGACCAGCAATTAAAAAGATTTAGGTTGGTCGGATTATAGAAGGAAAACTTCTTTTTTTTTTTAATCCATGCCTGTGTTAGTCAAAATTTTGACCAATACCATGTAGGTCAAAAATTTGATTAACACATGCATAACTTTAAAAATAAAAAAAGATTTAGCATCTCATTTCATTGTTTGGTTTTAAGTTGGGAGCGCGAAGGAGCTGGAGCCTGCGATTATTTGAAGCTTTATTTGGTGAGAGTAAAAGGAGGACTGCCTGCCTGTGAGGGTTTCCACTGTGCTTTGGTGTAAAAGGAGGACCGCCTACCTATGAGCTGTTGCCACTGTGATTTGGTGTAAAAGGAGGACCGCCTGTAAGGACTTCCTTACTCTGCATTTGTTTGGCATTGTTTTATTGGTTACCTACTTAGGGCCCGTGAGCAATGTGCTAGGGCATCATGTATTTGGTATTTGTTGGCACATTTTTAACATTAAAACTAGGGTAGTTGGCTTTCTACAGTCAATTTTCTATGGACTCTTTTAGACCAGGTGTGACTGTATACACACTATGGCTTCAGAAGTGCTTAAAAAAACCACAAATAACAAAGAAACTATAGACTCCTTGCACTCCAAATACTCCAAACCTTCATCAATCTTTAATAATGTCTAAAAATGAACAAACCTTAAAGGAATAGGGATCAGTCCACTGAGAACCCCAAAATCCCCAAATTTAGCACTTTTAAACCCTTAATCCAAGGGTTTCTTAAATCTCCTACCTCCGATCACTTCTAGGTCAAATAGGTGGTTTAGTGAGTCTAATTGAGTGCAAATATTTGACAACCATTGGTGGTTTACTGATTTCTAATATGTTGGAGTCTTCCTTAGGATTAGTTAGAGCACTAGAGAGACTTTATTTCTTTATTGAAAGTGTATTCAATCAAGGAGAATCCATACTTTTGATGATGTTCATAGTTCAGGTATATTGT
>MU224995.1:423931-450345 GCA_018584345.1 Thuja plicata
TAACCATAAATAAGCATATCAATCATATCATCATCCACAAAATAAAAATGTAAATGTATAGTTCTAACCATCATAATAAAATGTCCAAGTCAAAATTCCAAGTATCACCATAGGAGAGGGTATTACACTAGTACCATGGAGTCCTTGTGATGTTTCTTCAGCTTCTCCTATAATGCCTTTCTTTGGCATATTTCACCGTATTCTTGTAATGCCTCAAAATCAAGTGTAGATGGGTCACACTTTGGTATTTCAATAAGTTCATCCAAGGTGACTTCCAACTTATTCTTCTTTGAATTCTTCTTCTTTTCTGAGTCACTTGAGTGTAAAACCATTGCCAATTTCTCAGCTTTCTCAGTTGTGCTCGATGAAGTAACTTAGTGTGCTTCTTTTAGCTGCTTGGTGTCAGTTTCAGCTTGTTAGGTGTCTGTAGACATCTCCACATTCACCTTCACATCATTGGTAGCACCTTTGTTGGTATCCTTAGGAGACCCATCTTTAGGTTTATCTCCTTCATTGGTGTCCTTAGCTTCATCAGCCTTTATTTCTGCATTCGTATCTGTTGTATCTACATCCTTTTCTGTATCTCCTCCAGTAACATGGTAGTATCAGTTACATTCTGAGTATCTCTGACGTCTTTCTGATCATCGGTGTTGCCTTTATGTCCTTCTCCTGAATCCTTGGGAGTGTTTGTGTCTTTATCAGGTGACTTCTCTTTTTCCTGAAGAATATTGATAGCATGTATCAATATTATCATATTGCCCGGTATGTTCACCTGTGCATTTTCAACCACTGTTTCCTGCTCATCAGTTGGTTCCTTTGTAATATTGACATCTTTATCTTTATTTATTTCCTTTGCTGGATCATTGATGATGTCAATGATAGTGTTATCCACAATGTTGTCATTTGTGGTGTCAAGCCATGATTCATCTACAATATCTGCATTCTTTTTTCCTGATGTGTTCATTCCTTCCTTGTCCAACTCCACATTGGTAATGATGATCGGTTCTGAGCTCTTTATAGCCTGATTTTCATCTTTCTGTTGTGTGTCTGGGCTATCTTCCTCAATAGGTCTATTTATAATTTTACTCCACTTCTTGTGGGTCTCATGTTCAATCTCTATAAGCTTCCCTTCAATAAATTTATATGCTCTCAGCTTTGGTGAGAACTCCTTTTTATGTTTCTCCATCATCTCATCAATTTCTTCTTTCTTGGATTCAGAAGGCATGAGAGTAACAAGTACTCTTTCTCTAATTTCCTTCTCATTCTTCAAAGAAAATGTCCATCTAGCATAGAGTCTGTCCAAGAGATCCCTTGGTACATTACTACCTTCAAATTGTATCTGTACATATTTGAATTTGTACATTTTTTCTATGATGACATCTTCAACTTTGTTTTGATCTTCAGGATCAAGTTTTAACCATCTTCTAATCTTTGAATCAGCAATAGATCCTGAGTTTGCCATAAATTCACATGCCTCATCAATATTTTTAGGGACTTCTACCTTGACACTTTCTGATTCTATATCTTCATCTTTCTCGATGTCTTCAATGTCCTCTTTGGTTATGATGAGCCTCCTTATCATTTTGTTTTCTCCTCTTTTCTATGTGGCCGCTTTCCTCTTGTATGTTCTTACTTTACCTTTTTGTAAAGGTGAAGGAGTTGAATCCTTTGATGTTTGGCTTCTTGTCCTAGAAGCAGCTATTGTCCTCGGCTTTTTAGTTGGTGGAGGAGGTGGTGAATTTGACTCTGTTTCCTTGGAGTCATTCTTTTCCTCAGTTTTACCGATAGATAACTGTTCTTCAGTTTCTTCCTCCTGTTCAACTTCTTCATCCCGTTCAACTTCTTCATTTTGTTCAACTTCTTCTTCAGTTGCCGATAGAATCTTCTTGAGATTCTTTACCATCTCGTCCTTCTTCCTGATAATTTTCTTAACAACCAGGCCAGATTTTATTCTTCTTTTGGCCTCCTCATATGTTCCAAACTTGGGTTGTTTCTTATCTAGTGGTTGATTAATTAAGGCATCAATTGCCTTATTTGAAAGATCAATGTTTATCTCATACTCCAATGGTTGAAGCCATGCTGTCCTTGGTACAATAGGCTTGATATATGTATGATCTGTATCAACCACAAAACATATCTCATCTTTATATTTGTTAATGAGTTGTTTGGGGATCCTTACCTTCTTTTGTATTCGTTCTTTGAATACTTTAAAGTATTCATCCATGACTGTTTCAAATTTTTCTCCCAGTGAGGCTATATGCTCATTGATCTACATGGTGACTGGTTTGGTGTTTTCCCATTTCACATCTCCTATCAACATAATATGGAACTGATGTAAAATAACAACTTGGGGTAATTCAGTTCCATACTTACTTGTTCTTCTTAGGTGGGGGTGGTGATGTCACCGAATCCATTTGATGGGGTATCACCATTTGCATTTCTTGGTCTAACTTCATCATTGTTTGAAGCTCTTCTCCATATTTTGTCTCTTTCTCTCTAGATATCTTCAATGGTGTTTCCATTGGGAAATGTGTTGGTCTCTGCCATTTGGTATTTGCAGTCTTTCTTGAGATGACCAACTTTATGACAATGTAAGCATGCCATTCCAGGGTTAGTCCAGGCTCCAAACTTTCTAGTCCACTATCTCTACAGTTTGTAGCTATGTGACCAAATCTTCCACATGCTATACAATTTTTCCAAGTGTTGTAATCCCATACATACGGGTTACCGACTCTTTTAGGTTGATAGGGAGTTTCTTGACCTTTTGGCTTCCATGCTTGCCTCTTCTTCTTCCAGCATTCCAGAGTTGTGTGCCCATTCATTTTGCAAGTAGGAAAGTATTTATCCATGTAGGTTTCCTTCTTAGGTTGTTTCATCTCAGACTTACATTCATATGCTTTATGCCCTTTCTTGTTACACTTATAACAAAATCCTATGAATGAAGATGTAGATTTAGGAATACCTTTCATTTTGTCCCTGCATACATTTGATGTATGGCCTTTCTTTCCATAGTGATTTCATGTAAGCTTTCTTGGTCTTGGATTTGCATAAACATTCTTTGGATCAGTTTGTTTTGATGATTCTCCATTCTCGGTAAAGCCTAGACCATTGTTGGTGTTGACTCTCCATTGTCCTTCAAGAAAATCATCCATTCTTTTATTGCTTTCTTCATCTTTCTTGATAATTTCATTATGCTACTATTGAATTCTTATTTCATGTTTCAACTTTTCATTCTCATCCCTTAGTTCACCGATAGTTTCTATTCTCTCAATGAGTTCAACATTCATTTTGTTTGCCTCTTGACTCATAAGAATAATCTGATTTGTAACTTCATGGTGATGCTCAGTCAATCTTTGTATTTCAAATTCTTTCTCTTGTAGCCTTTCTGTAATTTTTCTTCTATCATCAATAGCTGGTGTTCTTTCTTGTTCAGCTTGTCTAGCATTGATCATGACATCAATCATCCTTACCATCTGTGTCTCCTGACCGATTTTTAGAAATTTAACTTGTCCAATCAAATGTTTATTGATTTCATTTAGGCTTGTGATGCTTTCGTCTGATGTGTCTGATGCTTTTCTTGTAGTGGATTCTGAAGACTCAAAGAAATCTGGTATCTCTTCCTCATGGTAATCAGTTTCATTGCACCGAGATGCCATAATATTTATTTCATCTAACAGTTGTCTCATGTTGATTCTAGCTTCTTTATACTATTCATAGAAGCTCTGAATTTCAAGCTTCTTATTCTCAATATTTTTATCCAGTCTATACTTCTCCATTGTATGATCTTTTCTCTTAATCCTTTAAGCTTTTCAAAAGAAGAGACTTAGCTCTTATACCAATTGTTGGAATTAATGGGAAGTGTACTGAGAGGGGAGGGGTGAATCAACATCTCTAAAACTTTTGCTTTCTTTAATCAATTAACCTTTGTAATCAATTTTATATCCATTCAATCTGATTTATACTATCTTGATGTGAGTTATATCAATTCATAATATTAACATACATGTGAACATTCATGAAAGTAATTGACACATAACACAAGATATGATATCACAGAAAACTCCTGTAAAGAAGTAAAAACTGCAGTGGGGATGGCACCCACAAAATCTTCACTATTTGTAGATTGGAAGGGGTCGGTTAAGGCTTTACAATTTGATCACTTCTGATGATCTACCCTGTTAAGAGTATTGGTGGAGACCTATTAAAGTCTACTCTGTTAGGAGCTTTAGCTACACTGTTGAGTGTGCACTCGATTAAGAGATTTGTAGTTGGACTATTAAATCCACCTTCCTTGAAAGGATTTTTACACTTTGCTCCACTTGTTAGAATGATAGAAAATTAAAAATTGACCTAGTAAATACAATCTACTATTGCTGATATAGATCCAATTAAATTTACATGAAAATATTATCACCTAATTGTGATTGTATAATACCTCTGATTCTCGGTAGCCTTTGTTCTTGGTTTTGATAACCAAATTCACCTTTTGTTGTTCTTGTTCTTGAAACTCTCAATTTGAGCCATAGATGTGCTCGTTGGATTCATTCATCTTCTCCTCTATGTTCACATCTCATTTTATGAATGATTGCATCATCTATTTATAAGATGGATTGACATCATCAAGTTTTGAGAAAAACAATGTTAACTCTAAGATCAGGTTTACAACTTGTACCTAGATCTCCTAGTCTATGTGTTTTAAATGAGTTAGACTGATTAAAGAACTTACATTCATGTTTCTTATCCCTAAAGAAATGGATTTAAAAACAAATCAATATCCTATAAATAGAATAAGCTTGCTTTATCTGACGTGGAAGTCAGATCCACTTTTTGCGGGCTGCAATTGTCTTTTGGTTCTGGTTGTCGGTTATGATCTGTAATCCAATTGACTATCCTTTGGTTTTATTTTGTCGATTGCACTTTAACTTGCATTTCGGGTTCCTCTGTCGGTTCCTTTCTTTCTTTGCTTTATCGGTTTACACACTAAATTGTGTTGTCGGTTTGCCTTTGTACTTAGCCATTATCGGTTTGATTTATATCCTGTCTTTCGGTGTAGGCTTACCAAAAGTGTAGTTTGCATACTAATGGAAAATTAATTTCATCAAATGGATCCCCAAATGAGGAGATATAGGTTGTTTATACATTTTAGAGCTTAAAACTCAAAGGAGACTGACATCAATTTAGAAATCCCACTAAATCCACAAGACAATTCCCCAATTCAAATTTTAGGCAAAACATCAGGGAAGAGGATGCCATGGGTGTCCTCTTCCTGAGAAGAGGATGCCTTGGGTGTACTCTTCCCACCAATCAGACCTGAAATCAAAATCATATATCCTACATAGAGAGGGAATGTTGAATTCCAAGGTAGAGTTGGTTGTGGAATTAGGAAGAAGCACATGGGCCACAAATCGTAACATAGGGACCATGTTGGTTAGTAAAATGATTGAATTGGAGAAATAATAAATGAGAAAAACTAGAAATAAGGGATCACATCAAAATTTAATAAAATAGGACTCATATTTGAATTTAAAGGTGTTCATTAATTTCCACACGAAGTCCCATTTTGCATGCTACATGGAAATACACTAAGGTGGGTGCTAAACAATCATGAAATTATACACACACATAAAGTGATTACAATTTATGATGGTACATTTAGCACCAACTTTATCAAGAGTATGAGGCCGCCTTATGCTCATAGTAAATGTAATGAGAGAGAAGAAAATAGAGAGAAATGGTCATGGGCAAACTAAAAGGAGATATGACATCAGTGAGTTTAAAGATCTAAGACCCCAAACAAAGGATCTTAACTTGAACAACCACACAAAATGCTCAAAAAAAAGACAAAAGATAATGTAAAAGGCATAACAAAAGGGGTTAGTACTAAAAACAAATCTCCAAATCAACTAGTTGAAGAGACGTTGATCAAGAAAACTTCACAACCACTAGTATCAGGTTCATAAAGCTATTGTAAAATAAAAATGCTCACATGGAAAGGGCAAGAGAATACACCAAGGATAAGACAAAAATTTATGATCTAACCAACTAGAAAAGCTATGCGAGAATGGAGAGAGAGAGAGAGAGAGAGAGAGAGAGAGAGAGAGAGAGAGAGAGAGAGAGAGAGAGAGAGAGAGACCATGAATCCAACAATCTATAAAGTTGTGTTATGCTAGGTGATCCATGTGAGAAGAGAGGAAGAAAATTTATGTAATTGATAGTTTATAGAGTAAGCTATGTTATGATAGTCAATTCTACCTTGAAAAATCTGTGCACAAGGTGACTTATCCTAAGAATAGCATGAAGGAATACAAATGTAACAAAAAAAAATGATTAGATTCACTCCATGTGTTTGATAAAGAGAGGTAAGAAGGAAAGTAATGACATAAGTAATTGCACGCTAATCCAATTTAGAGAGTTCCATGTTAACAACACAAAGCTGAAGCTCAGAATAGGAATATGAGAAAGATAGGATCTACTATGAGGCAAAAGAAAGAAAAATCAATGCACACAATATAGATCACAAAAAGAAGATCTAACTAATAAATCAAAAAGTATAATGCATGAAAGAAGCAGGTTCACCAAAATGTAATGGTGAAACTATACATGTATAGATGCATACAATGTGATAAAGCTATGAATACAAACAAGGAGATCTAGAGACCAAATCAAAATAGGGATGTAATGTGTTGGGTTCACCAAAATGTAATGGTGAAAATTGTGATCAATGGTAGACCACCAAATTCAACATAAATTGGAATACCAAACTCCCAATAAGGTGAATCTGATTTGCACAACCCAGGAAGGAGGGGTGCAAATTTCTGATCCACACAAAATGTGGGATGATTGTTTGGTGAATTCCTTTGTGATAAATGATGACAATGATATGCAAATATGATAAATGATTAAATAAATTAAATGCAACGAGAGGAATGAACTCACATTGAAACTAGGAGAGGAGGGAAAAACCTCAGATTTGGAAATGACTGTCACAGAACTGTTGAAATCAGAATATGTTCTGGATCTAGAACCTTGGCACTTATATTTTTTTACTGAGAAAATTGCAGATTCTGAGGACAATTCTGACTCAAGTCGGCCTTGTCCAATAAATTTGTCCTTGTCTTGGAGACTCAAAATAAGGTGGATTCTATAGAGGATCAGTCACTAGTTCTATAACTCTAAAAAGTCAGATCCAAAACTCCGCCACCCAGTCCTGCACATAAAAAAGAATGGGAAATTGTTGTGGGAAGGGGCTTGCCCTTGTCAAGCCCTTGTATAGGAATTAACCTTGAAATAAAATAGATTTAATTGAAAGAATTCTGACATGTAGCATAGATTAAATCTAAACAATGGAATGTATCATACCATGTAGATACAATCGTCTCTAAATATGTGATCAAGAATGTTGATGCAATAGCTTTGACTCATCACAAAAACCAAAAGGAACTCATGTAAGACAAAAACTCAGGTAATAGATGTTGTAATTCACCTCATTGTTGAATTTAAGAAGAGGGAGAAGAGGAAGACATGATGAATGAATGTAGATCTCCTTCCTTGATCTCAAACTCCTTTGCTTGGCCTCCAATGGGGAAAAGAGCTAGATCTATGAAAGGAAATGCCTTGAATACTTGATGATGAATGCTTTGAATGGATGTTTTATTACACTTGAAAGTCTTGAATGTAAAATATTTTTCTTAATAGAATCATGATGTGAAAATGAGAGGAAGACACCTCCTTTTATACACATTTCAGGGCTCATATTTTGCAAGGCCAACCCGATCAAGCATCTAGGGGAAACAACTCTACATAGGGCCCAGAGCCCACTAAATGAAAGATCATTAGGACAAAACTTGCCTTAGTTAGCCTATTTGAGGACAAGGACAACCCAAGTTAGCCTTGCCCAAGCAAAATTTTTAAAAGCTAGCCTGAGGCCTAGGGTTGTGTGCTAAGAGACAGTTTTGAAAGCCTTAGTTGTCAGGAAATCAAAGAAAATCACAAAATGTAAAATGCATGTAAAAGGATCTAGGAGGGAGTTGAATTATGAATGGAGGGAAAATATGCATAGAAATTAGATCCAACCTTGAGTTTGAAGGAGGAGGACATATATCTAAATTAATTATGCATTTAAGTGCAATATGAGGTCCTACCACAAGGAACCCACTAAAGTGGGCTCAAAATGGTCCCAAAATGAGCACAGAGTAAGTCCTTACTTTTTAGGAGAGTATAGTTTGATGCTTCACTAGCCATATTTTCTTGTAGATGATAAGGTGTACTTCATTGTGAGCAATCATAAAAATATTTAGTAATTCCTTGATTATTTTATTTACAAATTTCTTTCCTTGATCATTGGTTATACTCAATGGAAAACCAAATTTAGTGATTATGTTATGATAAAGGTGTTAAACTTGAGATCATATTACTAAGAGGGGTGGGGGTGAATCGGTAATATACCTAATAAACCAACTTTACAATCACTTCAACTTTAATCACCATTCATAAGATTAACCAAGTAATAACAACAAATGAAAATCATAAACATCCAAGATCATCCATAAATTTGACACACATATTTATCTCATGGAAACCCAAATAGGGAAAAAACCATAGTGGGGATTAATATCCACTAAAATGATGTACTCTTCTGAAGTACACCCTGTGAGGAGCTTAACCATGTTAAGAGTTTACAAAAGCATATTAGGTGCTACCCAGTTAAGGGATTTACCTTAGGCATGTTAAAACCTTTACCCTATTAAGAGTAGCCTTGTTAGAGGAGTCAACGAGAAAGCTAATGTGTCACCTTGTTAGAGGATTTAAAATAAAGATCTATTAGGATCTACCTTGTTAGGGGATTTAAAATGTTGTAACTGTTAGGGAACAACAACAACAACAATGATCTGCAAAATATCACTACCTCTGCTTGATCATATCATCTAAAGAACACAATCTCTTCTGAGCATACTTAACTCTTCCCTGACTTGACCACAACATGCACCTTATACCGCACTTGCACAACACACGATCAACACACTTTGCACTCAAATTCAACCATTATATAATAAACTATTAAGTCTACCACCTTGAGCAATCCCTAAAATGAAGTTACAAAGCATCATGCTCAAATCCAACGTGCCAGAAAACAAAATTAAATACACAAAACATATTTCCAAGACCGCATCAGCCTACACACTGATTTACATATGAAATTGAGCCAAAGATTCAAATACATTTTGACCATACACAAAATTCCACTAGAATCTTATCCATAAGATAACATCAATAAATGTGATGCCAAATCATCACCTCCAATCATGAATACATGTCACCAGATCGTGACTCATTCATCGTTAATCACTGTCGCATTGATACCGATCACTAATACAAGATCTACCATCGATAGCACAAGAAAACAAACACTTAACCTATTGACTAACATTGTCTCTTCTCACCGATCAATCAAGGTAGTTGCAATTGCAACTATAGCATATGAACATTGTTGACCACCATATCATGTGACTGCAGGATGAGATAAATTATGTGCTTGGGATTGGGCCCCCGGTGTCTACTTCCTCTGATAGTGCTAAGGCTATAAATTTTGGTAGCATCCTTGGTGATGTTGTGCCTGTGGGGAGTACTTGTGCGGGTGCCTCTGAGTTGGTGGATGTTTTCTCTACAGGTATTCTTTCTCGGGATGTTGGTGTTCCAGTGTTGAGTTTGTTGGTTTGGCAAGGATTTGGCTGCTATGATGGAAGAGCGTTGGATTACTGTGAAGGGAAAGAAACCCTATATGTCTACGCCCTCTTTTGACATGACTCTTCATTCCCACAAGGGCAGTGCTAAAGGTAAATCATGGTGGAACCTGGGTGTGAGTGATTGGGATAGAGTTTTTTCTAGTTCTTTCTTTGGTTTTTGGTTGCTTGTTGGCCTTTTTGTGCTGCTACTTGTAGGCCTTTTTATTTTAGGTTGTGGGAGCTTGTTGGTCAAACACTCGTTGTAGTCTTGTCCCATTTTGTTTTAGTGGGCTTTAATGGTACATATTTTGTAGTCCTCTTTTAAGGGTTTCAAGTCCCTTCAAAACCTATTTTTACCTTAATCAAAAACCTTAAGAAAATATTTCTACAAGTAGTTGAGTTTGATGACAAAGAGATTGTAGTAATATGTTGCTCATTACAGAGTATGCCTTCGCCTGAATTGACAACAAATTGATTACCTGATGAATATGATTAATATCGCTTTATGATCTTCTTTAAAGATACTTTGTTCCTAAGGAGAGTGTCCTTACTAACAAGGATTAGTGTATTAGACTAGTGATTTGATTCCATGCTCTTTTTTATTATATTCCAAAGGTTTTGTTAATTATTCATTTGCTTTTAATAACAATATAATTTGACGATTTCTCTTAAAGCACACATAATGATTTTAGAGATATATTCAATGCGTGGAAGGGCACATCTCTTCTTGGAATGAAGAAGAATGAAGATGATGATATTTTATGAATTCATTGGATCTCTTAAAATTTTCAAGTTTTCATCTCATGAGTTCATTGCTAAATATATCTATTTCTTGTCTTTTTTTTTCATTAGGTATTTGAATTTCAATTTTTAAAAAGGATGGCCTTTGAATTATATAACAGTGTCATATATAATAGCATGTTTATGGTATTTTATTCCAATTTTTTTCTTTTATTCTAAAGCTATCTTATGTTGGTTAAACCATAAACTCCATCTACATTTACTTGCACTATAGTTTAGTGCTTTGTTCTAAAGAATAGAATGTGGGGAAGGACTAGACCCTCTTGGAATGAAAAAAATGATAAATGCTAATATATTGTGCCCAAATTTAATGCTTTTTTTTTTGCAACTCAATGCTCACTCATTCAAACCACATCAATTATAATATTGACATGTTTCCAAACCAAAAGCACTATGTTCCTCACAGCTTAGATGACTATTCTTCCAACTATATTCTCCTCAACCAAACAAGTACTAAAAAACCCATTTATAGTGAAACTATGTTCTCCTTAATATTGTAGAATTGTTACAATATAGAAAATTTATCAATGTTTAAACAAACTTTTAGAAAGTGTAGATCATGAAAGATATGTACAACAAATTTGATTGGTTGCAAATACACATGTTAGTGTTGCTAGAATATTACCTTGCAAGGCTCTGGACCTCCCTTTCTCATCTTTGAAAATATTTCTCCAAAACATTCATCGCACCTAGATTTTCACTAAAAATGTTTATATTTACAATTTTCACTATTTTCACTTTTATATCCTCATGACCCACTTCCACAAAAAACTCTTTTTCATTATTTTACCTTGATAAAATATTTGTAGCATCTCACATGCCATTTCCTTCCTTTAAATAAATCTATTTTTTCTATGTTATGTTTGGAATGGTATTGTCTCTCCAAGTTTCCATATGATTTTAAATATTGAAATAAGAGGATCTTTGCAAAATGGTGTACATTAGTAGAGGAGATAGTTAAACTGAAGCATCATCCTTAGAGGCAGTGAAATCTAGATTTGGTGAAGGATTTTTCAAGTACATAATAATGTATACCACTAAGAGTGAAAACATTTTGAGATGGTTTGAGAAAGGCATCCTGAAAAAACATATTTGAAATATAAATATTATGAAATAATGGTGAAGGACGTCAATTTTAGGAATAATTTTTTTTCTTTAAATATTTACTTTTGCAGGAATATAAAGAATGGGAATTTCAAAATTATATTGAAGAGATGCCAAGAATATAAATCTGTATAAAAAGACATGATCAATGGAAATAACACACCTATCCCAAGACATGGAGACCCTTTTCCCAAGAGTTCTGATTTCTAGCGTCATGCATGAGATTGAACGTCAGGTTTCTTTTTTAATTTTGTTTTGAAAAACCAAAAGTGCATTGTAATATTATTTATTTTAAAATGTAAAACTATTATTATTATTTTAAATTCTTGAATTTGTAAAATTATATAGATGGTTTTTAAATAGAAAGACTTTAATGAATTTATAGATTAAAATGCGCAATAAAAAAAGTTAAATTGATTTTAAGCTAATTGATAAAGTAAATTAAAGAATTTTCATTTGGCCTTTTTACACTTGCATCATCGAATATTTGATTTTTAGGAATGGTCAATACTAAGGAATATGAGTGTCATATGAACCTACTACTAACATTGTGGAATTCACCCTTAACTTGTCATATTCAAGGAGGTTATTTGTTGTAGTACTTTAACCACCATTTGAATTTCATTTCTACTTCAATATGTTAAATTCTATGTGCAAGATAAAGTAGTCAAAACACAAGGATATTATCACAAGCTAATTTTAGATTCCAGTGTTTTCAACATGATTGCTCCAAACTTCAAGATGTCATTGATTTGATAAGCACCTAGCCACTTGACCTTTAACTTTCCTTGTTTCTTGAATTGGTGTCACATACTAGTACCATATTAGTAACATATAAATGTTTTTATAATTTAATGGCATGGTCATACCATATTTTGTGTCGCCTCCTTTATGTTTAGAGATGATACTTTCCAAGTCTTCTTGACTCATCCAATTTTTTAACACCTGTAGTTTTTGGCTGATGAACTAATTGCCTATGAGCCTGAAGCATAGGGTTGTGCAGAGGTTATGGATGAAAAAATTAAGAGGGAAATCTTAATGTACCAGTCTGTTCTATTTTCATCACACATCTAATCAAAGTGGTTCCAATGATCTTGTTTGATGCTTCACTAGCCTCATTTTCTTGCAGATGGTAAGGTGTACTTCATTGTGAGTAATCATAAAATTATTTAGTAGTTCCTTGATCATTTTATTTACAATTTTTTTGCCTTGATCATTGGTTATACACAATGGACAACCTGGAAATTTAGTAATTAAATTATGATAAAGGAATTTAAAGATAATATATATAATGGATTCTTTAGTTGGTTCACATTTAGTGTATTTTGTCAAATAATCTATACCGATGATGATGAAACCAACCTTAGAAAGTTTTTCTAGAGGGTCTATAGATCAAAATAAATTGATGATCCATTTTGAAAATAGAACTTGGGCTAGAATTGTGTGTAGGCGTGTCTCACCTATGATAGTAGGTCATCCTATTCATTAGAAAATATCATAAATTTTAGTATAAATATTAGTATCCTTGTATATATTAGGCCACCATAATACATTTAGTAGTATTTTCCAAGTAGTGGTGTCTCTGTAGCTATGTCCTTTGATGATGCCTTCACATGCTTCTTGAAGGATTTTATCTTGTTCATGTTCTTAATCTACTATTCAAAGAATACTATCTCTCCCCTTTTTGTATAGTACTCCTCCCATTAGTGTAAAATGAAGTGACAATAGTATTTGTTCCATGAGTTTTCATGTTACTGGGGCATTATACTATAGAAATTAATGTGGAAATGCCATAGAGTTCATATGGTATCATAGTTATCTAGAACAAGTGGGTGTTATGCAGGTCCTCTTTGGCCTCTTTCGATTATTCTATTGCATCAATGTGAGAAAGATAATCTAGACCTTGATTATTTCTTCCTATTATTACCATAATATTAAATTTAAACTCTTAGAATCGTAGCAACCATCTACATATTCTCCTTTGGAATACCGTTTTGTTCAAGAAAGAACTTCAAAGGTTTGTAGTTTGTATAAAATGTGAGGGTTGTATTGGATAGGAGGTAGTAGAAAAATTTATGCAATGTGTAGACCATAGCCAAGGCCTCTCTTTCAATGGTAGTGTATTTCATTCCTCTTGTGACAATTTCTAGTTAGGGAAGGCAATGGGATAATCTTTGTGTTTCATGTGGTTGAGTGAGGACAACTACTATAGCTATGCTAGAAGTATCTACATGAAAAAGGGAGAAGATTTTCCAATCTATGAATATGAGGATAAGGAATTCTATAATATTTTGTTCATTATTTTTAAATATTTTTGGCATTGTTTGATCTAAATTATTGTTTTATGAGTATTTTCCTTCTAAGTTCTTCTAGGGGAGTTATAAAGGTGGCATGTCCTCTTATTAACTTCTTATGGTAGCTTGTGTATCCTAAAAATGTTTTAACCTTTGGGGTTGGCTTAAGTGGAAATAGTGTCATGATTAAAGCAATCTTCATTGGGTCCACCATGAGTCTTTTATAGATAATGACCTAGAAGTGTGCCAAAATGTATCACAATTATACATTGCTTGATATTGATGGATATCTACATATTTCTACACTTTTCTAACATTGTGCTAAGCCATATATACTATCTAATCATCTAAATATACCTCTACAAAATTATTGATAAACTCTTTGAATGTGTTCACCATAATCCTACTAAATACTGTCAAAGCATTTTTTAGGCCATACATAAAATATCTCCATTTAGTAGAAAATGTATATATCACTTGATCTAGTTCCCCCTTGACTCGGACTTGATGGTATCCAAAGAAACCATTAGTGAATGAATATATTTCTCATCCTACAAAAAATGAACTAGATTTCTTCTCTAAAGGGAAGGGAAGGGATCATGAATGCAAGAATTATTGAGCTCATGAAAGCCTACATAAATCTTGATTTCGCTTATCTTCTTATTTCGAATCACCATAGGGATAATCCATTTGGAGTTATCCACTGGTCTTATAATGTTTGCTACCAACATTTTATCTAATTATATATTACTCTCTTTTAATGTTTATATTAACTCTTATAATGTTTACATTAAGGTAGTAAGATCTTTTCCTCTATGGTTTGGTGCTTGTTGACTTTCCGTCGCCATTAACCCTCTCGGTTAGTTTCCATCAAAGCAATCATTGATTGGAAGTAGTGATCAACGTTTGTATTTTAGAAATATATCTTTGGGTCTTGCCGAAATAATCATCCTTTGGATCATCGAATCAGGTTTCACCAAGATGACATTTATGTTCAAAGACAAGCGATTTCAGTATTTTGCAAAAAGCTAAAAGAGGCCTTGCGAAATGACAATTTTTTGCCATTTTGCAGGAGGTGATTTGGAATGTTGTGAAATAATGATGAAGGCATCCAAGGACTGTGGGCCATGGACCACTTGTCTTATTAGATGGGTCTATTCAAAGTGTCATGCATTTATTATTGGAGCTCATATTTTTGGTGCCAAGAGGCACATAAGAGGGTCAAAACTTTAAACTCTTCTAGCTGCTCTCTATGATCTATCCACTCTTGTCGATCCTTCAGGCAACACCATTTTTTGTAGGTTTCTTTTGGAATCAATCCCACATGCCATCAGAGAGTTTATTATTGCATACTGATAGGGGTAGGGGTGAGTCTTTCACTTGTAGGTGGTTAATTTACAATGTTCGATAACCATGGGTAATGTCATTGCCCTACCAACCATAGACGAACAACTATCGTCTCCCCCAAGCATCCATTCTATATTAATCTGCATAATATTATTCACTTATGTGTCACTTTGAATGAGATCACATATCTCATTATATATATGCAAGAGGTTCCCTTTCACCAAGGGACACCACTCTTATATATTAATATAATTCTATATTAAATAATTATATTAATATATTAGAATATTAATATAATATCAATATATTATTAATAATTATATTTATCAATATAATAATATTATCATAATTATTGTATTATTTATATAATAATTATTATATTACATACAACATAATAATTACACAATATAATTATATTATCACATAATAATATAATTATATCATCTCATATTAATAATATAAATATAATCACAACCTTTGTGATATCTATGTCGGCCTGTGAATTTCGACCACAGCTACAATAAAATCAACACTCCCTCTTAGCTAGGGAGGAATCCTTCTCGATAATAGATAATTGACCAGTTTCTCAAGTGATGTAATGCCTCTCTTGAGACGAACAAATGCCTTCAAGTTCGTCCTCCCGATGCTACCTTCAACACTCCCTCTTAGCTAGGGAGGAATTCATATTAGGTTGAATCATAATGACTACATCATTATGGTTTACCATAAACATCACAATGAATTTTATGTTCTCGGATATCACCTTAAGTGATATTGAACATTAGATATCTATCATTATGGTATATTATTTGAATATCAACTCATGTGATCTTGAACATTATATTCTCGGATATCACCTTAAGTGATATTGAATATTAGATATCTATCATTATGTTATGTTCCTCGGATATCACATTTTGTGATATTGAACATTTTATATCTATCATTATGACATGTTCTTCGAATATCACCTTAATTATGTTATATTAAACAATAGTTATTTACCATTATGTTAAGTTCCTCGGATACCACCTCAAGTGATATTGAACAATATATATCTACCATTATGTTATGTTCCTCGAATATGACCTCAAGTGATATTGAACATTTGTGTCATGTTCTTTGGATACCACCTCATGTGATATTGAACATTAGACATCTAACATAATGGATTTCAATAAATCTTCATTGTGAGATCCTCACCTCACAATGAGGATTGCACTCTTATCATTGTGACATCGTCATCTCAGAAAGATATTCATATCAAAAGTACAAGGAAATCACCATGGACTCTCTCATGTGGTATTGCCATGACGTTACACACATGACATCCGGCATGAACCATATCAGAGGGTGGATCCACCATGGCTACTCCAAGAGGGTGGAGCAAGGGCTTTCACCTCATATTTCTCTCTCACAGAGAGATATACACTACAACAAATCTTCATGATAACGTGACTCCCTCTGAAGCTCTAAGCACTAACATCAACCTCTTGACCTTCTCATCCAAGTTTTCCTCTGAAGGTTTTTCAGACTCCCTTTGAATCTGATATTTACATTCTGACCTTCTCATCCAAGGTTGCCTCTAATGGATTGTCAGACTCCCTCTTTTGAATAAGCATCCCAAGCTACCAACTTAGTCTCATAGTATCAATATAAGTTCTTCCTTCCTTGAACCTAATCTCTTATGCTTCTTGGTTCGTCCTGAAAGCATTACTTGGAGATTTGCATTAGCATTACTTGGAGATTAGCTAATGCAAATGAAGCATACATGATTCACTATCAAAGTTATAACATAATTATAAAAAATTCATGTACATTAATCAAGCATGAAATACTTATCTTTTATTTAATATATCTCAGAACCTTAGTCTACTTCTATTATTGGAGGGACACGATAGGAGCGATCAGGCCGAGCTTTCAGTTCTTGCCGACAATCACATCACCATCATAATCAGAGTCATTTCTATCGGAAAATCTCCTTCTCAGACGTTTGGCCCTGTTTCTGAGCAGATTCCAGTGCACACTGCAATGTATTATGATCTACTCCCAATTAAGGTTGTTGCCTCTGTATTCAGACTCCTCTTATCCCTTCCGCTGAGTCTGCATGTCATTCATAAATACTTGGCTCTCTAAGCTCCAACATTGTCATCTTCTAACATGTCATTTTACTCCTGTAGCAACCTGAGAATACTAAGGGAAGTACAATGTACTTCAGTTTGTACACTACCAACTCCACATAACACAGTGAACTCATTCAAGGATCATACGCGAGCTCTTTAATAGGGTAGCATGATGAGAGCTTCCTTTAGTTTCCGTCTCTGGTATCACTCTGTTTCCCCTAGAATGTTGTGCAGTGTTGCTGATGCTATCTGATAAGACCGAGCCTTTAATTTTGCACTGCTTAGCCCCAAAGATGCCACACAATCTCTAATTCCTCATATTGATGAGTTTTACTGTATGTTGGGCCGTCTTATGTGGATCATGATATTGTGTCAACATTCATGACATTAACCGCAAACCAATATAATAACCTTTGTAAGTAAAGATAACTTTCACGGCAACGATAATAAGTTTGACTCAAGAAAACTATTAATATATTGTTATATTACTATTACTGTCTCGACAATGATAATTCCGCTCTTGTTTTTCCTATACATCGGTGTTGAGATAATACTTGTGGCATAACATTAGCGTTGCACTCATTGAGATCATCATCGATAAGTATTTCAGTGATACAATCAGTACCGCGCAATCACTATACTTGGGTGGTAATTCAGAATTATACAATCTGACCCCTGCTTGCAGTCGATCTCAAAATATTAAACTTATAATATTCGCTACACAGATGTGCGAAGGCATCCGCTGTCGCATAGGTGAAGAAAACATCTAATAGTGTCGTATCTCCAAAATATCAAAGATTTACTATGAGAGCCAATGAATATCTAACAATGTCAACCTCTCTTGAAATGTCTATTTGGTGAAATATATGTCTGCTGTGTTGTCCAAGATCGCCCAAATGAGCCCACATGTCTCTACCAAGAATCAAAACCTTTGTTATTGCAGCTATATATAATGTTTGTCGATCTTAGTTTTACCTCCTTTGACCACTGTTTCTGCCTGATCATATCGATCACACAATGGCCTTCTGATATATGCTTGGCAGTTTTATATAATTATGAATATATTATTTGCACAGTATTGTCTAGAATGCTGATAGGAATTTCTAGGGATGATCCCTCGACATATTTGGCAGTGAGTATAAATCTCTCTGATAGTTTGAGCCCCCGATTACAGCCCATATGGTTTGATGCCAAATGTTATCCTCGACTAACAATTGATAGCAACTTCATATTATAAGTTGGATTGAATTGATAGATTTTATTTGCTTATTGTTCATGTATGTATCAATCACTCTGAAGGTTATCTTCGGTATGTTCTTGCCATCAAAGCTTTGTCAGAGATGGGGTGACTGTTGAAGTCGATGCCTCAGGGAAATCACGAATCAAGCAATTTATGGAAACACAGGGTTCACTCTAATGATATATGAAAACATCCTTCACTGATTGTTTATTTGATCATCGTCCAATGAAATCATTGAGGAATAATATCGTTTGATATATTACTATCACAGAATATGGATATTGCTGACCAAAGGTAGTCAGCAATGATGCTCAATCGTTGGAAGTTGGAATTCTTGAAACAAATATAAGGAGCACACCAATATGTATTCTTCAAGAGATCGCCAATGTTGATCCCAGATTTGCTTCAACTATGATCACCCTGTTATTTCTGAAGTCACACAGGACTGGGAGGAGTGCCTGCTCTGATACCATGTTGAATTTACAATGTTCGAAGAACCACGAGAAATGTCATTGCCCTCCTAACTGTAGAAGAACAACTATCATCTCCCCCGAGCATACGTTCTATATTAATCTACATAAAATTATTCACTTGTGTGTCCCTTTAAATGAGATCACATATCTCATTATATATATGCAAGAGGTGTCCTTTCACCAAGGGACACCACTCTTATATATAAATATAATTGTATATTAATATATTATAATATTAATATGATATCAATATATTATCAATAATTATATTTATCAATATAATAATATTATCATAATTATTATATTATTATACAACATAATAATTATACAATATATTTATATTATCACATAATAATATAATTATATCATTTCATATTAATAATATAAATATAATCATAACCTTTGAGATACCTATGTCAGCCTGTGGATTCTGACCACGGCTACAATAAAATAAACAGTAGGAGCATCAATGCCACATCTACTTCTAGCAATTGTCTGCAGCTGTCGACTTCTTCCAACGGCGCCATTACTTCAATAGGGTATCAATCTTATCTTCTAGTTTTCTCTCCATGCTCATGTATGACTGTAGACGACTCTCAAGACCTGTTTTACACATCTCTAGAGCAAATCATGAAGACTTCTAAGGTCACAGTTATTGTAGATGTCTTTTCTTGTTGCTAGGGCATTCATTTTTAGCCACTCTTCTTGTCGCTTCTGAAATTTGATTTGCTTGCTGATCATATTTCTTATGATCTTTTTGTGACTCAACCCAGTTGGGGTTAAAACTCGAATGTCTCATTCTGAGTTATGCCTGATCTATAAAGGCATTTTTTGTACATATCTTATGGGTTCTTTTCTATTTTCACTTAAAAAAACATTATGCTTAGTAGATGTAATTTCCTTATACCTTCCATTAATGAAATATCAGTTTCTTATCTCTCTTTTCCATATAGTTATCAATGCATATCAAGTTCCTGTTATTAAATATTTCTTGCCTATTTTCTTTATTTTTTATGTTGTATATACTTTGCTTATAAATTCTATATAAGTGAATACATCTTCCTTGTACCATCTCATTAGTTCTGGTATGCATGTGAGTCTTTAAAGGAAATAGACTAGAGTCAAGAGTAGTGTACGTTTTGAGGTTTTATTGACGTTAAGTGAAGTTATAGGCAAAGATAGTAACCAAAGATCAATTTTGTGTATCACCTTCATTTCTCTTTCAACATATCCTTCTCCCTTTTCCTCAAAAGAGGTAGTTTTAGGTGTAACCAAATTGTAAAGGAATATGGCTTTCTCCGGATACTCAACCTCACTTTTCAAGTCCCACACTTGGAGGTTGTTTCTATGTTTCACGAGGTCACCTAGGTCAATAAGCACCATCTAGACAAGGGTGTAAACTTTTGTGTTAACATTTTTTGGCACGCTCGCTGGGACAAAGATAAAATCAGTTCAAGAACATCCCCTAGTGGACCATACAAAGCTTTATTCAATCAGAATTTGGGTGTTTTCTTAGTGCTATCAACCTTTGGAGCCATTTCAATCAAACACCATGGCGACTCCAAGTGCAAATATAATGGTTTCAAGCAGTAAAAGTGTTGGTATGTAACAAGACATACGGTCTTTTATGTTTCTTCAGGATTTCTACGAAAACATTATTTTAATTCTTTAACATGGATTCCTTTCATAGAGATTCCTCCCATTTCCCCCCATATCATGATAATTCTGCCCCTTCACCCTTATTTCTTTCATCTTAATCGGAGCTACAACCTAGTGTTGACCCACTTGTCCCTGCTCCATCTTCTGAACAACCCCACAACAATATTGCCAATCCAAGAGTTAGACAACTCTTTGACCATGTAGACAGCCTTGAATTTAAGTTTTTGATCCTAGGCCTAACTTTCAGTTACGTTCATAATCCATATCTGGGTCCAGACAATGGGGGATATTATTATATAACCCTCCTTATGGTTAGTTGGATCAAGGAGTTTCTTAAAATCAAGGAGCAATGGGCATGTAATACACAAGTACAGGGGATGATATGTGAGGTAGGTCATATATGTAAGGAGGCTCAAGAAAAGTGCCATGAAAAAAAGTCTCACTGGGCCTATCTCAAAGAGCAGCAGAAAAGGGAGATAAAACATAGGCACTTTGATTAGGGTATTGCAAGAAGATTGGCATCAAACGTACATGAAGAAGTGAAGCTCAAACTTGCTGAAATACAAGCATCTGAGGCTCCTAGACGTAGGTTTTCTAGCTTCAGACAAGAAAATCCCAACATATTTCTAGAATCTATCCAAGAGGTAGCCCCTCCTGAATTCACCATTCCAAGCTTCATATCCCGTTGTTCGGTTGTTACAACTGTAGAGCATTCTCATCTCTAAGAGGAGAAGAAAGAGGAACTCCTGTAAGAGGATATTGAGAAGGTTGTAAAAGAAAATACTTCTCTACAAGCTAAGACCAAAGAAGAAGTAGAGGACAATGTCCTCTCTTTTAAAAATCTCCTCTCTTTCGTTGTAGGGGAATAATTACATGTTCCTAAGGACAACCCTTTCCTTGAAAATATACACATGAGTATGCATGAGGTTGCTCCCCAACCTATGTAAAATGTCACAATAGAACAGATAGTCCAGGAGGAAGAGTTTCTTTCTTCATTAAATCATCATGGGGGTTGTTGTGACATGGAATGTTTTCATGGCATGAGGGAGATTGACTGTGTTGAAGACAATTATTCACTTGTGTATTGTCATTGATGTTATACATGTATTTACACTTATATAGTGATGTTACACAAATGTCTACATTCAAACCGAGCATAGTTGGTGAACATAATGAGTTATTTAGTGTTGACCGAGTTCACTCGGGCATTGAAGGAAGTTCAGTGTTGACCGAGTCACTCGGGCATTTCAGTCTTGGTCGGGGATTCAGTGATAGCCGACTAGCAGTGATTTATATTCTATAATTAATTGGTTATATGAGGCTGACTGAATTGTGATTTATTATTAGAAGTATATTCAAGCCAACTTGATAGGGCTTACCATATAAATGAAAGGTCAAGTTTGGATTGAATATGTGTAAGGTGATAGCAAGAAGAAAAAGCAGAAGTGTGGAATTCTGTGATATGAAGAGTGAAGGTGAAATCAGACAGGATTTTGATTGAGTACTAATCACTTAGAGCTGCAATAGAACATCTGATCAACAAGGATCCAGTTATAATTAGAACATAGATCTTAATCAGCAAAGACAGTTGCTTACACATACAGGTCAATTCATTGTTACTTTCTAACAATTGTAGCAGTGATCTAAAATCTCTTAACATAGTAGACTTAATAGTCTTTTTGTAAATCCTCTCATAAGGTATCATTTCTATGTTGAAGTGTTGAAGACCTCTAACAAGCCCACTCCTCACAGGGTGACTAAATCCTTTAACAAGGTCACACCTAACAGTGTGTTATGGTAACCTTTAACATGGTTGGCTTCTAACATGGCTCACTTCAGAAGAGTGAAAAATAGTAACTAGTTACATTGGTGGTTTTTCCCATATTGGGTTTCCACGTTAAATCTTGGTGTCACCTATGTATATGTTATTTGTTTCATGCTTTATGTTTCTGTACTTAAATCTCTAAAGTATAATTGCATTGGATATTAAATAAAGATTATTTTGACACCCGAGTTATAGAAGAATATCTTAATTAACCGAGTAACAGTGTTAAAGTATTTAAGACATTGTTGATGGGACTTTGTGATCAGGTCCACCAAGAGATGTAAGTTGTCACCGGGTACCAGGGTACCGACTAACTTCGCCTGTAAAGGTTGTCCGGGGAAATGAGATTCCCCGGGCCTCCAAGCACGTGAGAGTCAGGTCTCGACAGTGCGGGGCTCGGTTGGGAGATGTGACTATTTTTGAGGGGGATAGCTAGTTATTTTCAACTCATCAACTCTGGGGATTCAGGTAAACGGGGTTTCCTCCAAGCATGTTTTCACTTAACAAATAAACTTAAAAAGATGGTGCAGAGTTAGAAGATTTGATCATCTACCTATAGTTATGCTAAACATTAAAAACATCGACAATTCTCTGACACACTACACTAAATACCGAAGAAATATACAACCATCAGCTTATATTTTATCAGTACCAAAGAAAGGAGGTCGTTAATCTACTTTGAGAATTAGAGAAAAGGACATGAAGAACATAAAGCATAAAATACCATCAACCCAGAAGACAGAGTGCCAAAAACATCATTGAGAGAACCCTTCCTTCTTCATTAACATCCTTCTAGCAAGCACTGGTGCGTGGTACAATGATAACTCCCAGGGAGCATTTAACTACTGAAAGCTTAAAACTATGGAGCATTGAGCTCTGCAACTAGGAAATGAGAAAACTGCTTTGCTATTAACTGTGGACTGCAAAATCATCAATTTTGTTGACCCTTGGAATGAAGTTAGACTTATTATTTATACACATCTTTTTACGTAACCCTAACCCTAACTTATTGTACATTTTACAATATAATACATTATCTGGTGGCCGGTACTACCTGCACCACGTTACAAAAGACCTTGAGACAGAAAAGGCCTGACATGTCAGAAGAATAAGACAAGAAAGATGGAGTGGTTGAATCAGCCTCGAGAAGAGAGCCAAGAAGGAGAAAGAAGAAATTTGATCCCCCGGGGATCGAGGCTACATGCCTCATAAATGGGAAAGTGGTGCACTGTCTCCGATGCGCCAGGTGTAATTTTGAAATGATGTCTTGGGAAGACCATCTGTCAGAAACCTCCCGTCAAGCTAATGTGCCTTGTTGCGGTTATCCATCTTCTGACAATCTTTATTACTGTCCTTGAAAGTGACTGGTCGACATTGGGATCCAAGACACGGGTCACGTGAAGAATTCAAAAATGTGGGACCCAGAAATATGGGATTCGGGGACTTGCGTTCCAAAATAATAAAGATTAAAAAATATGATGTCGGGCCAAATTCTGTCAGATCCGGAGAACTTTATTGACTTATAAATTTTTTCCCAAGCCTCTAACACTTGGCTAATGCTCTCTTCATCTATGCTCTGGATGCTATCCCATCTTCTACGGACAGACTCCATCGCATCCTCAACCTCTCTGGCCCCACTCCAGAATTGGTTCACCATCTTAATGGCGTCGTGTGACCGAATCATGGTCCTTGACAACCGGGACAACCTGCCTTGATCAAAATCTCCGCCCAACGGATACAAGGATTCCATCCTTTCATCGAACTTTCTGAGGACATAATCCTCTGGGGTACATGTTTCGGTGGTGAGGGGATCAACTTGTGAAACCCCAACCACGAATGCCTGGAATAAGCCCAAGGGATATCGGGCACCTGTTGTAACACCCAAAATTGGCAACTAATAATCCAATCAATTTTGGTGCATTCCTCCAATTTTCTCATCTTCTAAGTCCTATTGTACTAGGCAAATTCTTCTCCTAATTGATTTTAATTGACTGAGTTTCAAATGTGAAAAACCCAAATTTGCATAAATCTGACATTATATTTAATTCCTAAATTCTCAAAGTTTATTAGCTAAAAAACCCCTATGATTAATTGATTTAATCCTAAAGTCTTAAGTGCTTTTAATTAAATCAATTCCACCCCCTTTAGCTAATATACATAAAAGGAATTGAAAGGTTATTTAATTATTGGGTGAATTATCCTCAAAAAGGAATTCCATAATTCCATGTGGAAGGACACTTATGTGGCAATAATTCACCCTTTTATTTAAATAATCTTTGCATTTTTGTCTCAAATGGAAATGAAGAGGCAATTGTTTCTTTTCAAGAAACTCTTCACTCTCTTTCCATTGTTTTCTATAAATTGGACCTCATTTTCTTCATTTGAGAGGATGATTTTGGAGAGCATCAAATCTATAGTCATTTTTTTCATCAATTCTTTCATGTTTCAAGTTTAAATTTGCATAATTAGGTTAGTTTTAATTGGAATTGAAGATATAATGCTTTCATTTATGATTCATTTCTGTATCTAACATTTCAATTTGATGCTTTCAAACTTTCTAGATTAATGGAAAATTCAATTCTAGCTTAAAGGCAATTTCTTTCATAGATTACAAGCACTATCATTTATAGATTAAAAGCATTTTATTTTCTTAGATTAATTGCATTTTGCTTCCATAGCTTAGTTGCAATTCATTCTTAGATCAGTTGCAATTCACTTTCATAGCTTAATTGCTTCTCAAATCATGGATTAAGAGCATTTCTCTCATAGACTAGTTGCAAATTTCATAAGATTAATGGCAATTCTTCTTTTTCTTTCATTCTAGAAATCCTCCATATTAGCAATGGTTAGGTTGTTGGCTCTTGTTTTGAGGGTAAACTCAACATCCCCAACTGATTAGGAGGCAACAAGTCGCCTCAATCAAATTTTCAGAACAAACAATTCATGTTTGTCTTTGTGAATTGAACGATTGTGTAAAGACTATGTTGTGTTTGTGCTAAATTCAGAGGTCCACATTCAGCATATAACATTTTGGCGCCCACCGTGGGGCAGAAAAAACAATTTCTAGTCTCATTTCTAAATTTCTTGACTGTGTTTTTTGAGCTCTGTCGTACGTCCGTACTGCACTGGTACGGAGTCTCGCGTGAAGTTTTGCGTCGAGCTGCGCAAAGATTTACTCCCAGTAGAACTTTCTCAAAACAGAAAGCTCGCACACGTCAAAGTACTTTTTTGCGCACGTCGAAGCACTTTCTCGTGCGAACTTTGACAGACAGACATTTAAAATCTAGAATTTTCAATTTGCTGTTTCTCTGTTCTGACATCTGTTTCTGCTCTAGTTTTTCTGTTTCTGGTTTTCTGCTGCAGCATAATAGTGGTTTGCAGGTTCACTTGCCAAAGATCAAAACTTTCTAACGGTTTACTTGTAGGATGATAGTCAAAGACATTATTAAAATGTCATGTTTGTTTACTGTTTTTCATTCACATAGTCTAAATAGGGCTTTGTTAAAATTTTGTAAGGATCCCGATAGCAAAGTAGGGTAATAGGCTCTTCATTACATGGAAGTGATGCCCATGGATGAATCCAAGACCCATATGTTTCTAGCATGACGGATACTTGGGGAAGAAAAGCAAGATAAGTGAATCTTTAGCACTTCTACTTGTTAGGGGGTTGTGCTCTTCTCTCTTTGAGAGAATTAGAAGCCCAAAGACTTGTGGACTTGGTGGAGTGAAACTATCTCGGTGATGAATATGCTTGATGTGTTTGGGTGAGGTGCAAAGGTAGAGAAGTATGCTCTTCTCTCATTGAGAGAATCAGAAAATCAAACCC
>MU224995.1:450395-460501 GCA_018584345.1 Thuja plicata
CCTGCCAGAAGTTGAACCTCCGGGAATGACCCAAGTGAGTACACACCTTTCACCGGTGATTCCACCTCACTCTAATAAAGTCTGCTTTGTTGTAGTCTAAAGACTCCAAAGCCATAGTAACTTCTTTATCATTGATTTCGACTATCATCATGAGAAAGCCTTGTTTGTCATACTGAGCGGCGCCGCTCCCAGCCTTGCTTGCAAGGGTGTGTGACTTACAAGTGTTGGTGTGGCTGCGAGGCCCCAGCTCTGTATCAGAGGCACCATAGGTTATTGTGAATGGAAGCCTATTAAACACTCTCTTAGTTGGATGCCTACCCGGTTAACCTCTGAAAGGAGACATAATCTGTGCGCAGGGAGAGGGAAGAATCTCTCCCCTAGATTCTCAACATAGGTATGCACTTGGATGTTTGAAGTGGTATATGATGCTGGCCCCTATTTAAGGGTAACCTTCGAACATATATACTTAGTCCTTGGAAACACCAAAAACATGGGCACTCTTTCGAGGGTGACACTGCTGTGTGAGGTGCATGCATACGTATAAGACAGCGGGGCACAGATTTTGTCTTCTCAACCAATTTTCTTCGTAGGGATAATTGCGTGTTTGTTCTTGAGTCTTAAACTATTCATTCTATCATCAAATAAAGACTCCCATGTTTCTACCAAGTTGCTTTGTCCTTGGTGGAATTGTTTACGACTACTGTTTGTGTCACTACTGCTTGATTGAAACTTCATGTTTTTAAACGAGTTCTTGTCACCTTGAAACAGAGATTGCTGATTTGTATCATCTTAAAATTGTCCTAAGCCTGGATATCTTGTTAGAGAACAGTTCTCACTATGTCTCAAAATCTGTTCTTTACCTTGAAAACTGAGTTTGTTTATCTGCCTTATCTGCCCCTTGTCTGGGATTTGATTGCTTGTTCCTTCGTTGTCTGCAGACTGAAACTAGTTGTTTCAAGTTGCAAACTGACTGATTCATACTTGAACTTGTCTTGTCTCTTTGTCTCTGTCCTATTTTCTTGTGTTTTGTACCTTGCAACACAATATTCATATCTCGACTGTTCTAGCCACACCTCTGACGATTCATGTCGGGTGCATCTCACACCTTGGTTGTTCCCTATTACCTCATCTTTTTCAATACCTTTAGAGATAGAGTTCTGAGTCAGATCTTAATTTTCCTCTCATATCAGCTTTGTCTATGCCTGTTACAACTAGGAGCTGTAATATCTTTCCTATACGCGGTTCTGCAGTAGGTAGAGGTAAACCTCGCAATCAAGGAAAAGGTCATTCTGAACCTGTTATTCAAGTGGATAATCAAGAGGGATCATCACATTCCTCTTCCCCGTTCAGTGCAGACCCAACTCTGAATCCGAAGCCAGTGCTTCAGTTTTGTTCTAATCCGTTGTTTCAAGATTAGCGTAATCCATTTCTCTCAAAGAAGTCATCTATTTGGGTTGATCCTATTAACGACTCTCGCTGCCTTAGTGATCCTTTTTCACTTTTTAATCCTTTTGATTCGTCGAAGAGCACATCAGCTACGAGTTCTCACTCTCATACTGAAGGAGTACATATGGAAAAATCTCACATTAACAACATGATGTCTCCTTTCGATTACACACAAGTTCATGACCAATCTCAACATGAACAAGGTCAAGAGCAACACTAGGGTCAAGATCAAACTCAAGGTATTTATGAAATTCTTGGCAATGAAGATGACCCTATAACTCAGAATGATATAGACGCAACAAAGTCTAATAAAGCTCTTATTAAAATGATGGAGATACTCCTTGCGGAAGACAAAGAAAAATATTTTCTAGATTTAGCAAATCAAGGAGTCAAATTACCCGTGAACTTCCAATTGGATACGCTTGTTGCTAAAGAAGAGGAAACTGAAACCTCCAAATTGCATAAGATAATCCAAGACATGCAAGGGAAAATCAGCCAACTTATGAAAGATAAGGACAAACCTACACAACAGTTCACAATGGAAAGCATATGTCCTTTTCCGTTTGATAAGAGTATTCTTATGCAACCTTTTCCCAAAGGTCTAGAGCTCCCAAAATATGACAAGTATCTAGGTACCACTGATCCCCAGGATCATTTAAGAGAATTTGGTGCCTTTTCAATGGAGTTTATACACGATCAAACGTATTTGATGCATCTTTTTCCACGAAGTTTGGGTGGGCCCGCTATGGAATGGTTCTCACGATTGCCCACTGGCATCAAAACTTTTGACGAGATTGCCAATATTTTTATGCAACACTATTCTCATAATATTCAACATCCTGTCAACATAAGGGATCTTTGCAATCTTAAACAGAAGCAAGGGGAACCATTCTTGACATTTCTCCAAAGATGGAGACAACTTTGCACAAAGTACCCTCGCAAAATACCTGAGTCTGAGAAACTCGATATATTCTTGGATATTCTCACCCCTGACTTTGGGTATCAAGTCCAACTCCAAGGTCCCCTTAACTTTGATAGTATGATAAAACAGGCTGTGAGAATAGAAGCCTTCATGGTTAAAAAAGGCAAATTGACCTTGTATAAAGATAACAAGCAAAATTCCTCATCGTCCAACAAAGACAAAGAAAAATTTCCCAACAAAAGTAGAGATGTTGTGAATGATGGGGTGGTCGATAACGTGAATTCAAATTCTTCAAAACCGGTCTTTAATCTCACCTCGGGTATACAAGCGACCAAAGCTGTCAAAAAGGCTACGATCAATACTCAACAACCTTCTAAACTTTCTGGCAGCAAACCTTGGGCAGTGTGACCCAAGCGTGAATTTACCTCTCTAGGAGAACCGCTTGATGTGGTTTTCACAAATTTGGTACAAAATCAAATTCTTGCTCCTTTGGAGAAACGTTTATACGATCCGCAACCAAGACCTCATTGGTGGCTTGAGAACGCTTACTGTGATTACCATCAGAACAAAGGTCAGAAGACTGATACTTGTCTCCAATTACGACATAAAGTTCAAGACTTGATCGATAACCAGGTCATCATTGTGGAGAATCATAACAAGAATTTAGATCATCAAGCATTCAAAGACCCCTTTCCTTGTCATGAGAAAGGTGAATCCTCCAACGCTTAGAATAATAATGCCAAAGTTAATTACGCCAATACCACTTATGATGATGTGATCAACATGATTGAACCAATGGGAGTGGAATATTGCAATATGTTTACTAGCAAGGGAAGTGGGAATGTTTCTAAACCCAGAAACCTATTTGTCTTGAGAGGCCCTGGGTCTCGATTAGCTGAATCTGAAACATCTCAAGATTGTGCGAACATTGTTACTAGATCTAATGCTAGAATCTCTATCAAGGGTCCTAACCCTCCTGTTGCTATGTCCGTGCCAAAACAAACTACAGATAAGAATGTTGTTGGTTGTACCAACAAGACCACAAAGGTGGTCCCTACGCCTCCTGCTGCTGGTTATAGCATTCTTGACCAGCTTCAAAAGACCAATGCTCAGATAACTATTTTTGAGCTATTGAAAATCTCGCCTGCTCATAGGTAGATTCTAGACAAAGCACTCACTGAAGCTAATGTCCCCAAAGATATCTATTTGGATCAGTTTCAATCCATGGTGGGTCATTTGACCTTGCCGCATTATTTATCCTTCTTTGAAGAAGATGATCACTCAATTAGTCACCCACACAATTCTCCCCTGCACATAGAAGTCATGATAGGCAAACAGCTAGTCCATCGCATGCTCATTGATAATGGTGCTAGTCTTAATATTTTCTCCACTCATTTTCTTTCTCAACTAGGTTATGGCGAGGTTCGCATAGATTCCCACAAAAGAATTACCATAAAAGCTTATGATGAAGAAGAGAGAACATATAAAGGTCTAGTTGTGCTACCCATTCGGGTTGGCCTAGTTGAAAGAAACGTCATATGTCAAGTGCTAGATCTTCCTCTTGCGTATAATATTCTGCTAGGAAGACTGTGGATCCATGAGATGCAAGCGGTTCCTTCTACATACCATCAGTGTATCAAGTTTTCTTTTCAAGGTGTAGAGGTGACCGTTCCCACTAACATGGGTTCTTCTTGTAATGCTCTCACTCAATCAACTGACAGTCTTGTTTCGACTAATAGAGAATACACAAAACTCTATGATGCCAAGCTCAAAGACATGGAATAGACAGTAAAAATCACAGATATAGGCATATGGGGGGATATCAAATGGAACCCGTGCTGTCATTAGCAGCTCTACCCCTGTCTCCTCGGTCTTATGGCAGACCTTCTGAACACAACAAATCTTTCATTACCCCTGAGATAGTTTATGAGGGTACATTTGTACGGTCTAATACACCATTGGAAGATGAGGACAAGGACAAAGCTATCAAGGCTTGGCTTTGTAAGGGAAAGAACACAGCTGAACAAGATGCTCCGGCTCATGAATTAAATACTAACAGTGAGGGTCTTAATATTATGAAATGTTTTGGGTACAAAGGAAGTGGCCCGATAGGTGTGAATGGCAATGGGTTAGTGGAACCTATTCAAGCTATAGGTCAAAAGACAAAAGATACCACTGGGTTAGGTTTCAAAAAGGTCCTGTTTCATCTAGGGATCAATAAATTTGTGCCAAAAGTAGAGCCTACACCAGAACCTAAAGGCACAACTGCAGTCGACACTATAAAAGACAGCTCGGATGAGGATTTCTTTCCTTATCCCATCCCTCTAGACCTGGCAGCTTTCTTTGCTGAGCCAGATAAGTTTGTGCCACACACCTGTACTGCTGAAATAGATAGTGATTCTGATCAAACTACTCCATTTGAGGCACTAACTTTCAAGCAATGGAAAGACTTACAAGATCCTAACTTCAAAGGAGAATAGTACATACCACCACACTTTCAAGAACAGTGGACACAAGAATAGACTAGTATGACAAGAACTCAAAAACCTTCATGGTGCAAGCACCCAAGGCAGAGTTCGGATATAGACTCTCATGAGTATGATTTTGATAGTTTGTCAGCAGGATCTTATGAAAGACTTCTCGACGTAAGTGAGGGGTCTAGTGAAAATCCTAATGAGTCTGAGTCTATAGGTGTTGACATGTCTTCTACTTCAGTCGTTAGGGATCAAAAGGATTCAAACACACCTTTGGACGAGATCAGTTTAGCTCCCTTCTTGCTAGTTAACGCTTTTGATGACTATACTATGGACGCACTTGAACCTGTCACATCGCTTTCCCTCCAACATCCTGAATTAATAGACTAGAATTCCCCTTCATCTAGTGAAGTCCTTACATTCCAGAATGATTACACTTTAGCCTGCTACCTTCATGTTGTTGAGCCTGTAATTTCCTCCACTAGTGAAGAAAGTGTTAGCACGACCGAGGCTGACATCAAGTACCTTAGTCAGAAAATTAAAAGAAGAAAAAATAAGCGCTTTGATGGTTAAAACCACGTTGTGGCAGTATCAGAGCCAAAAAGAGTAAAAAGAAAAGACGTACCCAAAGGTGAAAACCTCTCTGAGGCGCTTGAGGGTGAGGTGCTTGATGCGCTTTTGAGTCACTTCCAGGAACGCTCATCAGTTTTAATTGAACCAACTTAGCTGATAAACATGGGAATAGAAGAGCATCCACATATCATTCATGTGGCCAAGACATTATCTATAGAGGAACTTAAGGAATTTACAAAAATTTTCCAAGAGAAAAAGATAAATTTTGCATGGACATATTCTGACATGCCGGGTGTGGATGCTGATCTCATTATACATCACTTATCAATAGCACCAGGTGTGAAACCTGTCAAACAAAAACTTAAAAAGATGCATCCGCATGTAGCTTTATTGATCAAGGCAAAATTGAAAAAACTTCTGAAAGTTGGGTTCATCTGAGCGATTGATTATGCAGAGTGGATTTCTAATATAGTCCCAGTGACTAAACATGACAAATCTATTAGGGTCTGCACAGACTTTAGAGATTTAAATTTGGCATGTCCTAAGGATGATTTTCCACTTCCTAATATTGACATGATCATGGACATGACAACGGGATATGAGATGTATTCATTAATGGACGGCTTCTTTGGCTATAATCAGGTCAAAATTGCACCAGAGGACCAAGAGAAAACAACTTTTACTTGTGCATGGGGTACATTCTGCTGGACTGTTATGCCCTTTGGTTTAAAGAATGCTGGGGCTACTTATCAAAGAGTTGTTACTACAATATTTCATGACATGATGCATAGGACAATGGAGGACTATGTGGATGACACACTTGCCAAAATTATAGATAGAAAGACACATCTCACTGATCTAGGTCCTATACTAGATTGTATGGAGAAATTCAGGTTGCGGCTAAACCCTAAGAAATGTGCATTTGGGGTTACTTCAGGAAAATTACTTGGTTACATCATCTCGGTGAAAGGAATTTAGGTGGATATGGAAAAGGTACAAGCTATAATGGAAATGCCACCATCCCATAATATCAGACAAATCAGGGGTCTTCAAGGTTGACTCTAATCTATCAGGTGGTTTATCTTGCAATTAGCCGACAAGTCACAACCTTTCACCAAAACTCTGCATAAAGGTGTGACTTATGACTGGAAAAAAGAGTGTGAACAAGGGTTTCAATAGATTAAACAGTATCTAGCTAATCCACCCATATTGATGCCTCCCATTCAGGGGAAGCCTTTGATCTTATATATCTCAGCAACGGAAACATCCTTGGGTGCTCTTTTGGCCCAAGAAGATCCAAATCATAAAGAAAGAGCCATTTACTACATCAGCAGAACATTGGTCTCTTACAAAATGAATTATTCAGTAATTGAGAAGGCTTGCTTAGCAGTAGTGTTTTCTTCCCAGAAGCTATGACACTACATGTTGGCTCACACTATGAGGTTAATTGCAAAGATCGATCCATTGAAATACTTGCTCAGCAAAGCTACCCTTACAGGTATACTAGCTAAATGGGTCATGCTCCTTAGTGAGTTTGATATTGTATATGTTGAGAGAAAAGCTATCAAAGGACAGGCAATTGTGGATCAATTGGCTGAAGCACCTCTTACAGATCATCAACCATTAAATATGGAATTCCCAGATGAGTCCATTATGCTTCTCACGCATCAAACATGGACAATGTTCTTTGATGGTTCATTCACCCAACATGGGTCAGGAGCTGAAATTTTGTTTATCACACCTCAATGGTACTCCTTACCGAAGGCATATAAAATGATGTTCCCTTGCACCAATAATACCACCGAGTATGAAGCTTTGATCAATGGACTCAAGATTTATATTGAATGGCGAGTAGATGAACTAAAAGTCTTTGGAGACTCACAACTGGTTATCAATCAAGTCAACATTACTTATCAAACCAAAGATGAAAAGTTGGTACCCTACAAAAGGATGGTTGACAGCGTTAAGAATTACTTTGCACATGTCACTTTTCAACAAATTCCTCGGGCGAATAATAAAGCGGCTAATGCTATGGCTACTCTGGCCTCTATGCTACAAATGCCAGAGAATATGTATCGAGATATCCGAAGTGTGTTGAAAAACACACATGTGTCCAAAGAGAGTGTTGAGAAACACTGTTTGATTAAGGTGTTGAGAAACAAAACATGTATGATAGCTCATGATGAGCATCGTCCCAAACCTCCGTGGCTGCCCAAGGTCACCATATAACTACAGTCATATCATCAATCTGCACTCTCCACAACTCAGTCTTACCCAGTGCTGGCTGGGTCATTAGACCGACGTATCTGTAAATATACGGCTCTAATGGCTGTCGTGTATCATGAAAAATCATCCTGCACACAGGATGGTGCTCCCAGGCCCAGATTTGTAACATGACGACGCCTGCCACCATAGTACAAGCACCCCGATACACAATCTCATGCATCTCATGATACATCTGGGAGAGCATGCACTCGCCCCATCCAAAAATGACTACAGGAACATCTAGCATCTTCTAGAGCATAACACCCCAGCCACACTCCAAACCGTGCTGACCACGATCATGAATGAAATGACAGCTTAGAAATAGTGCAAGAACAACTGCCAAGGGGTAATTTCGACCATAAGTACGTATCAGCTCCTCCCAAGAGATGGCCCGACCCATCACCAACTGATCTTGAAAAATGACTCTCAAATCCTGTGTACCATCTCTCGAGTGCATGCAATACTCTACACGAGCTCCATGGAATGACACTGTCAAAATATGGTATACATCCTCGGAGTCACTATCATCTCTCCCTATGGAAAATGAAAAGTATTCGTCTCCAAATGGAAATGCTCAACCAGGGCTCCAAGTAGTCCATGATTTACCCGAATATTGAGTACATCACGCAACTATGTCAATCCTAGCCCATCAATGTGGGCCCCGTCGGCATCTGATAATCTCTGCAGCACCCATGATAGGATGATGGGATCTAAAACTGATGTCTGGGAGATCGACCTACAAAGCAAGGGACAAAATTGGATCAGTACCTCAATAATGATGATTTTTCAAAGCAAAAGACAACAAATGCAGCTATTCTACACACAGTTCAACTGGTTGACTCTGCGACGTAAGAATAATGACAATTTTTTATTTTTGTCAGTTTCCCATGCGAGAAAACTCTTTTTTCGCATGAGGAAACTCATGTCCCGCGCGAGCTTTCTGGCTCGCGTGAGGCGGGATGTGTTCTCACGTGAGATTCTAGGAATCTCGTGCGGTGCACACACACTCTTCACGCAAGCGCTGGGGAGGGGCCCGCACATGGAATCCCCAACCCGCGCATGGAATCCCTAACCCTCGCGAGGATTCAGTTTCCTCGCGCGAAAGGTGATTAGGCCTAGCGTGAGGAAACTATTTCCTCGTGCGAGATTTGACGGGACAAGATTTAAAAAGCTTAAAAACTCGCTAATGCTAAAAATTGATAAATTTTTTGTAGAAATACAAGATCCAGTTATGAATACTCACAGATGCGTCATACTCCGCTGGTCGGTTGTGCCATCGGGTATGCTCAAATTTATGTGTGTGCACGGGAATGCTATCGATGTCAGCTGGAGCTCTTGCCATCGCTAAAGTCAAAGGTGAATAATGATTTGAAAATGACCCCTCTGGGCCTTATATAGCCTTTGACCTAATTTTTCAAAGTGCTCCATTTTTCATGAAAATTGCACTCTTGGCTAAATGGACCGTTTTGAATCCATTTTTGTGATTGAAATCAAAATTTGACACTCCTAAGTAGCTCAAAATCACATTTTAAAATTTTGGGACCGACGTGATCGGACGCTTGTGTAGTCAATTTTCTGATGTTGCTCTCTTGTCAGGATTATCTCTTGTCTTCATTTTCTCAGATTCTGCAATTTTTTCATCAAAGTCAACTCTAGTCATTTCTAGTCAACTATGGTCAAACCTAATCAACAGGACCTCTCGATTGCTCTAAATCGATTCTGCTCTCTCTTGCTATATCTTTTTCTGTGATTTCTCGCTCTCATCATTATGATGTGTCTTCTTTCAATTTCTCTCCCGAGGGGGCAAGATGATTGCATCATTGAATCTTTTCGCATTATTCTTGAATCAATCTAATCTGAATCAAAAGTCCCCATCGCTAGGGGCATCTCATCACTTGGGGCATATTTAGTTTTTGTACCTTATGGTCAAAGTTGGATATTCCATGATCTCACATCTTGTCATCTATATTTCTAGGTATCTGAGCAATCTAACTCAGATCCTCAAGGATCAAGCTTCATTCTGGAGATGATTCTTGAAATCTCATTAGGTATTGGGGCAATCTAACCCTAATTCTTGAAAGTTACACTTCATCCTGAAGATGACTCTCAAAAACTCTTTAGACCGTTATCTAGGCAATCTAACCTAGGTCTCGGAGGGCTAACCTTCGTATTGGGGAAATCTAACCCTGACTCTGGAGATAGTCCTAGATCTTCATCAGCTATCAGTGGACATTGGGGCAATCTAACCCTGATTCCGATCTTCACTTCAGACTATTCTTTGAATCAATGCGCTGCTCGTACATCAATTCAAAGAGGGGCAAAATGTAACACCCCAAAATTGGCACCTAATAATCCAATCAATTTTGGTGCATTCCTCCAATTTTCTCATCTTCGAAGTCCTATTGTACTAGGCAAATTCTTCTCCT
>MU224995.1:461261-515449 GCA_018584345.1 Thuja plicata
ATAAGATTAATGGCAATTCTTCTTTTTCTTGCATTCTAGAAATCCTCCATATTAGCAATGGTCAGGTTGTTGGCTCTTGTTCTGAGGGTAAACTCAACATCCCCAACTGATTAGGAGGCAACAAGTCGACTCAATCGAATTTGCAGAGCAAACAATTCATGTTTGTCTTTGTGAATTAAACGATTGTGTAAAGACTATGTTGTGTTTGTGCCGAATTCAGAGGTCCACATTCAGCATATAACACCTGTTAGCTTTTCCTTTAAGGTCTTAACCAGTTCCTTGCAAGCCTTAATTTTGAGGGCAAGTCTGGAGTACTAGACCTGGAGGGAATCATATGATTCTTCTCCCAAAATGCCAGACTCTGTGGCAACCTCTTCACCAATGCTGCGGATTTCTTCCAATCCGGCTTTTCATTTCTCGTATTTTTCTAAGTTTTTCTCCCATATCTGAGCGGAGCTTCTTGCATGTCCAAGGGTGAGATCTACCCTATAAAATTCTGGGAGGGATGCCACCAAAAATTCTCTCATTGTCGTTATTTTCTCGGCTTCCCACCCGTCTACTGCTTGCGCCTTTTTCTTCATCATGCATAGTGAGTCCACATCGCCCTGTGCAAGTGACAATCTGGAAGAAGTGGTTCCGGGGTGAACTTCAATGAAGGGTCACATTAGTTCTGCCATAAGTGCGAGGAGATTGGCATTTGTCTCTCTTTCCTCTTGCAGCTTCTGGCCCTATTTTGCATACCAGGCCTCTATAGCCTTGGTAGCCTCTTTTAGCAAGTTCAATTCCCCTTGCTTGTCTCTTTTCCCCAGCTCGATCTCTGTTATATTATAGTCTTAAGGCCTTATGGCCGCTGTATCTATATTTGTCAGGGGTGTTGCAATGACCACAATGGTGCTGCCTGCTACATTGGTCCAGAGAGTATGGACCACCTGTGCCCTTTTGGGCTTCTTTGTCTCGGCATCCTTGGCCATCATCTCAACCAGTGATAGAGGAGCGCCTGTAGTTGCCGCTGGAGCTTTTCTTTTCTTGGTTTCTACCAGCCATCAGGGTGGTTGAGGCGGCCTGGCTGCCAATTCCTATTCGTTAAGATTCAATTCCAAATCCGGCGGTGAATTCCCTGAGTCTACTTTATCCTCGGTCTCTTTTTCCTGCTCCTGTTCCAGTTCCTTTCTTGCTTCATGTTCTTTTTTGGTTTCTTGTTCTCTAGAATCCTTGATATTTTCTGCCGTACTAGCATCCTCTGGAAAATCACCTGAAATCTTTTCTCTGGTCTCAATTTCTGTATTCTCAGGGACTTCATCTTCCCTGGTGGTTTGAGCAGCCTCTTCATTTTCTTCTTTCGATACCTCCTGGTCAATTGGTTGCTGCTGTTCTTGGGCCTTATTGGCCTCATCTTCTATAGTACTTTCTTCCTCCGTTGGGACATCTTCCAGAGGTGGGTGAGGTCACTAGCCAAAGTTTAGCAAGGTGGCAGTTGTTACGACTTCACCGAAAGTGCTTTGGGGCATTTAGTCACCCAAAGTTCCCAAAGGCACCTAGAGTGTGATGGTCAGAGGTATGGTTGTTCCCTGGGGTCCGAGTTCTCCTTCCATCAGTGGCTCAAGTGTAGGTTGCCTTGGAAAATCCGCAGTCCCTTGGACTGGTATATTTTCTTGTTCATGCCCTGTTTGGGTTTCTCCCTAAGCCTCTTGCTCTGATGCATCTTCTTCTTTGGGAATTTTCTTCTCTGCAGGGGCCTCTTCTTTATCTTGAGCCTCAATTTCCTTCACTAAAGTATTAACACCTTTTCGGATCTCTAGAAGCTCCTCCGCTGAGAATGTGTCATCAAAATCATCATGCGGCAGAGAGGAGTCCGAGATATCCTCAAGTTCAGGAGAATCCAAACTTACATCCACCAGGAGCTTCTCGGGCATACCAAGGGCAACACTTGGTGCGGGGGTCATAGCTATTTTCTTTTTCCTGGTTAGAGAAGCCCCGGTGTCTAGAATACTGGAAGACTCTGCCTCAGCAAAAGTTTGCCTATTCATCATCACTGCCAATGAAGGGGGTCCCGTTGAGCGTGTAGCTGCCATTGGGGTGATTGGGAGACCGGTAGCCACCTGCATGCTGATTTGTTGACTGGCCAATTTTTCTGCCTCCATTTGATCATGTAGCTTCCCCATTAGAAGTGTGGGAATATGAGGGGATGCCTTGGGCACCGGGACTCCCTCCTTTTATTTTCCTTTGCCCACACTCACTTTAGAGGGCTCAGCAAAAAAAGAAGGTCCAACGCCAGCTGAAGAAGGGATGGTCTTCTTGACTGCTACTTTCTTGAGGGTGCTTTTGGGGCACACCCAAAAAAAATACTTGTGACTTTCTTCCAAGATGGGGTGGCATACCCCATCAATCGTCAAATTCTATGGAGTGGCCCAATCCACTGGAGGGAGGTCTAATTTGTCTAACCCTTGTCCCTTGTATGCTGGATCTTCTACCGACCCACCGACATTGAAAGCCTTCAGGAAAGTCTGAAGTTCTAGCGCCTCCATGAGCCCTTTTCTCATTCTTGTATGTTGTTGGGCCTTGAGATCAAAGCTATCCTGGCAATCCGCCCAGAAGTCTTCAATGTCCTCTTCATGCGGGGGGGACACCCTAGGTAGTGCGACGACAATCTTGCCGCGGGGATCATAATTCTTTCGGGCATGGTTGAATTCAACCAGCCCCAATCCTTTTAACTCATTATCTGCCTCCCGGGCTATGGCGAGGCTGCATGTGTAATCCCCACAAGAAAAGGGGAATGGGACATTGACGACCTTCTTCACTGTGAAGAAGGCATGCAAATCCATCATCTGCTTGCAGAATTCTAAAAGAATAATCCTATCCCCGCAATACCGGGGAAGGAGGTAGGGCTTCCCATTGAAGCCTGTCACCCTAATGTATGTATGGTGTCAAATTTAATAAAATATTGGCCATATTATCTGACCAGTTTCATTTCCTCCTGTGAGAGGAGGTACCCAGAATCTCGGGTAAGTGTAAGAATGTTGTGGTAAATGAAGGCATCATTTACCTGACAGAAATTCTCAAAGCTAAGCTCCCACTGCAATTGGGGATAATGATCTCAAGGTGTGACCTATCCTAGACCGTTCTCGAGCTCTCCAACTGTTCCTAGGCCTTGAAAATATGGCCTTTACTATGCCAATGCCCACAACACATATGAAGTCATATAGAATTGTGAATTATGGGCGACGGTCTTCATCTGTGTATCTACATGCTTTGATATAATTGCCACCCAGTTGAAAGTCCTGTTGTGTGTTGTTATGCAGTATAAGAAGTAATACATCCATGCCGAGAACTCCCAGGCGTGGGGCCATCTGAAGATTTTGCACAAAAATATTATGCCCGCTTGAATGGGGTCCTTGAAATCCCCATGTAGAATTTCTAATTTCATCCTTTTATAGTCTCGCTTTGGAGACTTCAACCAATGATTATTGATGTGTTGCTGGGAAATGATCTCGGCCTCACCGAATTCCTTTAGTGAGCTAGCCCTAGTGATGACAGCGGACCCTTTGAACTGTGGAATTGCCAACCCAGAAACAAAGGTGGGGGCATCCAATGTGATGATTGTGGCAGGATATTGCAGCGGCCGGGGACCTGGAAGCAAGACTGAGCAAGTGGCCAGATTATGCAATGCCGCTAGCTGCCAGATAAGTTTGGGTGATTGTACCACACATGGAAAGTTTGTGGCCTTGATGTTGTCAGAGGAAGCTAGGCAAGTGGCTATCTTATCCCCTTGTTCCTTTAACCTGTAAGTGGTCTGGATTAGACCCTATAATTCGGCCCAACTCCCGGGGTCTGGATCTATTATTTCATGAACTTTGGAGTCTATCTTGGACCTCGCAACACCTCCATCCTTCGGATAATTGGAGGTTAAAGGCAACTTGGCCAACATTCTTTCAATCTTTGATTTTGTGGCTGCCCGTGTAGAGGTGGTTGGTAGTTCCAGACTATGTGGAGGTGCAAAATCGTTAGACATTTTGAACTAGCTTATCAGCAACCTGCAAGATCCGAAAACCGTCAGGACATATATAAAAACAAATTAAAACTCTGGGAGATTTCTCACCAGCCCGCACCTGTCAAACAAACGTTAGCAACTACATCAAAAGTTCCAGAGTATCTAAAAATAAACATGGCTTGAGAATTCTGGAGTGTGATGACATGGTGACAAGAAAAAGTAGGAGGCAAGATCCCGTTGGGAGTCCGGAGTCCGGACAAACTAGCCCTTGCCGATGTGACTGGAAACAAGCCGTACTCTGGTCATCGTGCGTTGGCACATGGGAAAATGACAGGTAGAGTAAAGGTAGTTATGGCATTGATTAGGAAAAGTGTGCGGACACGGGGAAAAATTGAATGCCAGATTGGACACATTTTAAATTCCATACATGGGAAATTAATCCTGCCATTAATGCGATGAGACATAGGAGAGAGAAAGCCACCATGGTTCAAACTAGCGAGGTGCTGAGTTCAAACCATGACGACCTTATCTCGGCGGGCTCGATCTCGTGAGGCCAAAAAATACATGGCAGAGTGCGAAGAACTCACAAGCTTTAAGGGATATACATAACATATATACATAATATACATAAAAGGTACAGAAGGGTCGAGGGCTAAGGCATATACACACAAAATACAAAAAATATACATCATCTACAACAATATACAACAAAAATGGAACTCAGAGCAACTACCCTAAAACAAAAAATAGAGAAAGGGCATAGTATACACTATCCTACATCTGCACAGAGGGCGGACAAACCTCTGGCAGAGCCAACCCACCAATAGGCGGTAGACCAAACAACAAGAAACGCAAAGACAGAAACAAAGCAAAGCAAAGCTGAAATGAACAGAAATGAAAACAAAAAAAACCAACATGAAACAAAAATAGAGAGCGAAGGCAAGCACCAGAAACACCAACCTGGAATTCAAAGAAAAGCAAAGGGAAGAAGCACTAAGACTGATCTGCAACATTTTTGACCTCCAATGCCAAGAATAGCTACTGAAGATTGAGTCGTCATTGTCCACTAAGCTCAAAGAAAATTGTACTCAATTTGCACTCAAATTGCCAATGAATCGCTTTGAAAACTCAAAGTGTTTTTAATCATGGTAACTATGAAAATGATAGGTAAATCTTATTTATACCCGAGGTAAAAAGCAAGTTACCTTCTCTCTGCAAACTACAGAACAGGCGAACCTCCAAACTCTTGGCCCGTGGATTCCAAACAACTATGCCTTCTTACAAGGAGAAGACATCATGGCATAGAATCCCAGAGTCTGGAATCCAACTTCTGGAAAGGAAATAATCAACTCCGGAACCGTGTCCTGGAGACGCGAACAATAAAAACAAACCCTCCGGGAAGAAAAACCCAAAGAAGGAAACAAAAGAAACAAGGGCAAAGAAAATAAGGCAAGAGCCAAAAGCAAAAAGGGGGACCTAACATTTTGCACACAAAATGTAGGGACAGGTATGCAGGGTATGCACTCAAAGCATCTTGCTTGCAAGGTGTGAAACGTCTGATAAAATCTGGCCATACACGATTCAATCCATGATCCTTTCATCAGTTGTGAAGTGTGTGCTTCGGAAGGAAGTCAAGTCGATGACCTCTGGGAGAAATAGAGAAGAGGAACTAAGTATACTAAACCCAAAGTCATCAATTTCACTTGTTTCTCCCAAATACCAGAGTCTCGTCCCATATTTTATTTTGTTATTTTATTCTCTTCTGGGTGGGAGGGCGGTACTTCTTTCACCATTAAGCTTAAGCTTAGCTAAATTCAAATGCGGTACTTCTTTCACCCCTCCACCCACCTTAATTTGCTGAATGGGGAAGGAAAACTCTAGACTCGAAAAGAATCTCTAAAAGTGCAAACTTAGGTCAATCAACCAGTGCGACCGATCTACTCTTAGTGGGTTCGATTACTTGTTCCTTTAAAATTTTATTAAATTTGCTAGACTTCTGGGGATAAATCCGATGAAGACTACTTGTAATTTGCCACCAAACTTGCAAAATAACTTTGGAGACTGGACCAATTCCATCATGCTAACAATAAATTCAAAGTTCACTGGCATGCCAAAGGCACCATCCCGTAGACTAGATGTTATGCAAAGCATACCAGCCTACGAAAGGGGAGCAGAACACTGGAAACCCAGAAAAGAAAATGAAAGAAACAAAGGCCAAGAAAACAAAAGAAAAGGGGTGGTCCCGGAGGACGGCCAGCCAAACTATTTACAAGGCAAGGCACCCCCAAACGGGGACACTAGGAAAGAAATATTTACAAGCAAGAAGATTTAAATAAAATACAACGCTGGGCAAACCTGCCTTATTCGAAGTAATGTTTGAGAAACTGTCCATTGACAGGTAATGGGATGGGTTCTTTAGTCATGGTATTAAGGTGATAGGTATTTTCCCCGTAGATCTCTGAGATCAAGTATGGTCCGAGCCAGAGCTGTTGGAATTTAGTGTGCTTTCCTTTCTTTTCTCAGGCTTTATCCCACAAAAGGACCAAGTCCAAAATATGAAAGGCCTTGTATTGGGCTCGCTGGTCAAACCATCATTTTACCACTTCTTGGTGACGCGTGAAATTTTTAAGGGTGGCATCTTGTTGTTCTTCCATTTGCACCAGATTTAGGAGCCGAACCTCCACAATATTATCTCAGTTGTTGAATTCCTGCATGAATTGTAAAATCAAGATCTGTAAGTTAATCAGGAACATTGGAATCTGGCCATAAACCAGATGGAATGGAGATATTCCTAGGGCAGCCTTAATTTGAATGTGATCTTCCCAGAGGGCGAATCTCAGCTTTTGGTACCAACCCTAGGGATTCTGTTCTAACATGTGTTTGATCGCTTCAAGCAATTTTTTATTTATTGATTCAGCAACACCATTCCCCTGGGGGTAATAGTTGCTGGAGAAGTTTAGAGTGATCTTCTGGTCATAGGTCCATTTGAGTATTTGTGCCGAATAAAATGCTGGACCATTGTCACATACTATAGCGAAGGGAATTCCGAATCTCGTGATGATATTTTCATCTAAGAATTTGATAACCACTTCTACCATGTTGTTTTTGCAAGGTATGGCTTCAGACCACCGGGTGCAGTAATCGGTTGCAGTTAGGATGTATCGGTGGTTGGCAGATGAGTTGGGGTTGATTTCCCCTATAAAGTCAAATGTCCATTGGGTGAAAGGTTTGGCTTCGAGCACTGGCTGCAAAGGCATAGCCGGGCTACTCTCACGATGTGCCGTGGTTTGGCAAGTATGGCACTTCTGGACGTAAGTGTAGACATCTTTAAATATGAAGGGCCAATAGTATCTGGCCTAAAGGATTTGATGGGCAGTGGCATGAGCTGAGCCATGCCCGATCCCAAACTGCCTGTGAAATTCTTTAATCATTTCCGCAGCTTGGTCCCTGTCGATGCACTGAAGGTACACCCCTTCATAATTTTTGCGATAAAGCGTGGAGTTTTTTATCATAAAATGGGCACTTTACATCCACAAGGCATGACATTTGTTGGGAGGAAACCCCTTGGGACATCTATTATTTAACAATAAGTACACCAAATTGGTGTACCATAGGTCTCGAGTGATAGACTCCACTGTGTATGTTTGACATTCTATGTGGGGAGTCTCTTCCACAATCGCTTGACTTAGTCCCTGATCTCGGACTATCTTCATGGGTTGCATTTCTAAATCTTATTCCTAAAGGATGGCCATCCATTTCCCCCATCTTTCACCCAATTCACTCTGCATCAGCAAAGATTTTACAGCTTGGTCCAGGATGATAGCATGCACCTTGCTCTGGAGAATGTAATGCCAAAATTTCTTCACGACGCAAACAAGAGCAAAGGCCTGCTTTTCCAATGATGAATACTAGAATTCAGTGTTATTGAAGGGGGAGCTCATAAAAGCTATTGGTCATTCTTCCCCTTCGACCTTTTAGGTCAATACTGTCGCGGCAGAATGCGACGAAGCAAAGGAGTAAATGTAAAATAGGAGGGAGTAGTCTGGACTAGCCAGGACCGGTGCCTCCGTTATTGTCTATTTAATCTGGGTGAACACCCACTTTTCTTCAGGACTCCACTCAATTTTGGTGTCTTTCTTCATCATCTCATTGAGTGGCTTCAAAATTTTGGCGAATCCAGTGATGAACCGCCGAACAAAGTTGATCTTTCCAAAGAAAGATCGCATCTCTTTCTTGTTGCCAGGCATTTGTAGATTTAGCAGTGCTTCAACTCTCTCTGGGTCAATGGATATACCCTTCTCAAAGATGATATGCCTGAGCAACTTCCCTTCAGTGACCCTGAATATGCACTTCTTAGGGTTGAGGGATATTCTGTACTAGTGACATCTCTCGTAGATCTGGGCAAGGTGGACATAATAGTCACGCCTGTCCTGGGAAAAGATGGTCAAATAATCCATGTAGATGATTATGCACCGGTTCACAAGGCCCTCGAACGTAATGTCCATGGCCTTTTGAAATGTGGCCCCTACATTAATAAAGCCAAAGGGCATCCTCCGATATGCAAACGTCCCCCACTTGGTGGTGAATGTCATTTTGTCTTTGTCTTCATACTTAACCATGACTTGGTTATAGCCGAAGTATCCATCCAAGAAATACATCATTTGGAATCCATTGACTATCTGCAAGACCTCATCCAACGAGGGGAGAGGGTGATTATCTTTCTTGGAGGCTCTATTCAAATTTCATAAATCCATGTAAAGGCAAATTTCACCGCTCTTCTTTCTCACAGGGACTAAGTTGGCAACCCACGTAGTATGCCAGATTGGAAATATTATCCAGGCTAACAATAGTTTTTCCACCTCTTGATGAATCAGAGGCTCGATCAGCGGGTTGACTGGTCATTGCTTTTGCTGGAAAGGCTTAGCATCAAATTTTAGTGGGATGGTATGAGTCATAATGGATGTGTCGTATGTTTTCAAATACTCATACCCCCATGCAATCATATCTATGTATTCTCAGAGAACCACAAGAATCTTCTCCTTCTCCTCAGGAGAGTAGGAGGCACCAATGTGTATCATCTTTTCTTCACCGGGCTGGCCGATATTCACTTTCTCAAATTTTCCTCCCTCAGAGGAGGATGATATCTTTTCCCGGCCCCGAGTGTCTGAGTTGAAGATTCGTTCAAGCGTGACCATCTCCTTCGGGATGGTGTTGGTAGGTAAGTCCATGATCCCATCATCTTCATCACCCTACCTAGTGTCATCGTGGTCTCATTCCTCCACTATCTGGTCTTCAAAAACACCAACATTGGCCATGAAGGCCAGGATATGTTGATCGTCCTCAAAAACCTGAAAGTGGGTGACATTATCTGGAGTGGATGGGGTGGGGATCATCTCAATGGAAAATCTCTGGAGTCATGAGCTGGCCATGGGCTCAAGTGTGTTGGAAGAAACAGCAATGGCATCTGGGACATATTTCCATTGTCGGGGAATAAGATCAATGTCGAAGGCATCAAAATATTCAATAAGGCTCCATGCCCGATTGCGGTATGCAGCCAACCTCTTATCATGACACATGTACTAACTCCAGACTTGTCTGACAATCAACTCTAAATCACCCAGGGCCCGGAGGCTAGTGATTCCTTTCCTTAATGCAAATAGGAGTCCAAGGACCAAGGCCTCGTACTCCATGACATTGTTTGTGCAGTTGAACTACATCCTGTAGGACGTGAGGAAGGATTTCCCTCGCGGGTTGATTAATTCTACTCTGGCCCCACAACCTTGTTTGGATTGGGACCCATCAAACTTAAGGGTCAACAAATCATCGCTTGTCGTCTGGAGCTAGGGAGATGGAGCAGTCTTTGGATTGTTTTTGGGAGACTTAGGAGGAGTTTCATCTCGCGCTGATGGTGCGTGGGTGAGGTCTACCTCCGGAGGGGTTTGGGGTTGAGATCCTCGGAGAAATAGCACTGAAGAAGTGCTTCTAGTAGGGATACTGGGCTCCGTGGAATCATGTTCATGCTCTTTGTTCCGGAGGGCGTCAATATGCTGGGTAGCAACAAAAATACAAGCCTCACATTCTAGCTCTGAATGCTTCTTATAATGTACCCAGCACCAAGTGTCGGACAAGAGTGTAGCGGGGGTTGCTGTGGCACCCTAAGAGTTAATGTCAACCCTAAAATTTTCTTCTAGGTTTTGGGTTCTCTACAGAACTATGGGATCCTCTCCTGGGGTGAAATCAAACGTTAAGATTTCAAGGGGTTGGTATACCAAGGGGAAAGTCTCAGAGAATAATACCTCGTTAACCCTCCCAACTTCGGTAAGGGCCTGCTTCATCTAGAGCTCACTTTCAACCTGGATCTTGTTTGATTCTCCTTTCCAGGGGAGCCATAAGTGGGAGAAGTCGGTCGAAAAGTATCCTTTTAGGGACTTAGACCAATTCTAACTTAATAACATCCCATAAGTCTCTGGGATGTCCACCACTTGAATATCGATTATGCTAGCTATTCTGGGGTCTTGGATGAGCTGTATCTGGACATTCTTTAATTCACCCACCATTTTTATAGTAGTTTTATCCAACTAGATTACTGCACCATTAGATGGGGTGGGTCAGAATCTGAGCTTCTGGCATATAGATAAGGGCATGATGTTTCCCAAAGCTCCAGAATCTACTAGGCAGTTATGTATGCTTTTACCTTGTATGTTCAGGCCTAGTAGGAATGGAGGATCTTCATTATTTCCCCAGAAGACGTCCGCGTTGGCATCCTCAAAAGAGACAGTCTTGGGCGGGTGGATGACAACTTCCAGGTTTCCCAAGAGTTTCAGAAGAGACTTCTTCTGCTCGAGATAGTTTAGCAAAACCTTCGTCAAGGTCATGGAGGTGGTGGTTTATTCTAACGCCTTCATGATGTCAAACCTTCCTCTCGAGAATTGGTGGCTTCCCTCAGCCGGGTCCTTGGCCTGGTTAGATCTAGAACCTTTTAGAGGGACAGGCAGGTCATTTGCATTGTCCCAGGGAGGAGTGTGCACAGGAGGTGTTGGTGTGTAAACTGGTCCTTTACTAGCCTGGCTCCAAGTTTTGTAAGGAGCCTGTGGGTTGGTGAAGGCATTGGCCTCAAAGGCCAGAATCAACTCATCAAAGAATCCTTGCAGTTGGGATTCTTCTTCATCTTCTCCGGAGGATCTGAAGAAGATGGTCTCACAGGTGTATGCACCATGATTTGGCTCTTGCACAGGAGGCTCCAGGGGAGAAGGATCAGATGATTGTTGTCTATCCAGCTGGGAAATCATGATGACCTTCTCCAGTGTGGTACCGTTTACCTCATTCTGGGAGCCTGTGTCATGTAATCTACACCAATCGGTCATGGGTTGGAAGTCTGTGACTAGTGTGAAATGGGATGGTCTAGCGCCATTTTGAATGGCATTTTGGTTCAGAGGCAGACCTCTGGTGCTTGTGTTGTTGTTCCATTGCTATTGGTTGGTCCGAGGCCCATTGTTGAAATTTATTCCCTCATAATTATTATTTTGTTGGCCAAAGAAAATATTCCCTCTCTGGGAATTAGAATTTTGGGGTGTGTAGGACCCTGCCTTCAGTTGACCCATGTCCACAGTCAGGGTAGACATCATTCACGGGAGGGATTCAAATGTGACAGTCAACTGAGTGTTTGCGTCACAATGTGATGGTTATTTTTGTTGGTTCCCTAGGAAGGTAATAGCGTTTTCCAGAGTCTAGGGTGGTAGTCCTCCAGCTGCAGATGACTAAAAGAAGGGCACTCTGGATGGTTGTGTTTGTGGTTGTTGTGTCTGCTGCGGCTAGTTCCAAGGGAAAGATTCCAAACCTGGTATTTTCTGAGTTTGTGATGGATATACATATCAGGCCTGCTAGTCTATTGGCGGTGGCGGGGGAGTCATGGCCATCGCAGGGGCACCCATTGCCAGATTGGGGTTATATCCTCCGGTGTAAGGAGTTCCGCTGGGGATCATGTTAAATGGCGTGCTCTGCCCAATCCCACCCGGGGATTTGTTGAGGCCACGCGACAGCTCTAAGGCTAGGTTGTAGACTTTTTCGAAAGTATTTCAGTCGCCCAGGATGGTAGTTCTCCAAAGGAAAGTGACAATGAAGGGATCCATTACGTTGAGATAAGTCTATATGGTCACTTCTGTGGATGGGATGAAGGGACCTGTGCATCGCTTCAAGGTGCATTGGAACTGGTGATTGAATGCTACGAGGGGTTGATTTGGTTCCTTCCTGATGGAAATGAACTAGCTGTGGGACCAAGCTAGGTCCACATTTACGCAGAAGGCAGCCAGGAAGGCGTCTTCCATGTCCTGCCAACTGTTGATGGAGTTGGCGGGAAGATTGAGGTACCAATTCAATTCATTCTGTCCCAGGGACAGAGGGAACATCTGCGTCACAACATCTTGATATTGGATCTGGTGTCAGTTCATGGCATTTTTTTATGCCTGTAGATGCTCTTCTACATTTTGTGAGCCTAAGTGCTCATATCGAGGACAAATCTTTTCAGGGTGCGGGGGTAAATCATTGGTTGCACCCAGAAAAGTTCCCATTAGGGGCCTGGTATTTCTAAAATAAGCAGCCATTGAGGGAGTTGGATTTTGATTAGGTTGAGTGTTAATCCCTGGGATTTTCTGGGGGGCTTGGGTATTATGTGGTACACTTGATCCCTAGACAATGGTGGCTGGTTTGATTTTTGGGGTCCGTTTCTTTCGAGTTGGGGGCTCAAGTTCCACAAACGTTCCGGGATTGGGGGCTGATCTAAGGACTCTTTCAAATCTCATTGGGGATAAAGGCCCAATCCCACTGAAGGCTTGACTACTAAAACTATGGCTTGGGGAACCCTCGGGCACTGTAAAATTTGAATCCTGAGAGGGGGACGAGTTCATGCCCTCCTTCTAGCGCTAGTTTCTGTTGACGAGACTTTGTGACCGGGTCCACCAACAGATGTAAGTTGTCACCGGGTACCGGGGTACCGACCAACTTCGCCTGTAAAGGTTGTCCAAGAAAATGAGATTCCTCAGGCCTCCAAGCACGTGAGAGTTGGGTCTCGACAGTGCGGGGCTCGGTTGGGAGATGTGACTATTTTTTAGGGGGATAGCTGGTTATTTTCAACTCATCAACTCCGGAGATTCAGGTAAATGGGGTTTCCTCCAAGCATGTTTTCACTTAACAAATAAACTTAAAAAGATGGTGCAGATTTAGAAGTATTTCATCTACCTATTGTTATGTTAAACATTCAAAAATCAAAAATTATCTAACACACTACACTAAATACTGAAGAAATATACAACCATAAGCTTATATTTTATCAGTAGCAAAGAAAGGAGGTCATTAATCTACTTTGAGCATTAGAGAAAAGGACATGAAGAACATAAAGCATAAAATACCATAAACCCAGAAGATAGAGTGCCAACAACATCATTGAGAGAACCCTTCCTTCTTCATTAACATCCTTCTAGAAAGCACTGGTGCATGGTACAATGATAACTCCCATAGAGAATTTAACTACTGAAAGCTTAAAACTATGGAGCATTGAGCTCTACAACTAGGAAATGAGAAAACTGCTTTGCTATTAACTGTGGATTGCAAAATCATCAATTTTGCCGACCCTTGGAATGAAGTTGGACTTATTATTTATACACGTCTTTTGACCTAACCCTAACCCTAAGTTACTATACATTTTACAATATAATACATTATCTGGTGGCCGGTACTACCTGGACCACATTACAAAAGACCTTGAGATGGAAAAGGCCTGACATGTCAGAAGAATAAGACAAGAAAGATGGAGTGGAAGAATCAGCCTTGAGAAGAGAGCCGGGAAGAAGAAAGAACAAATCTGATCCCCCGGGGATCGAGGCTACATGCCTCATAAATGGGAAAGTGGTGCCCTGTCTTTGATGTGCTAGGTGTAAATTTGAAATGGTGCCTTGGGAATACCATCTGTCAGGAACCTCCCATCAAGCTAACATGCCTTGTTGCGGTTATCCATCTTCTGAAAACCTTTATTACTATCCTTGAAAGTGACCGATCAACATTGGGATCTGAGACATGGGTCACGTGAAGAAATCAAAAATGTGGGACCCAGAACTCTAGGATATGGGGACTTGCATTCCAAAAGATTAAAGAATACAAAATATGATGTCGAGCCAAATTCTCCTAGATCCGGAGAACTTTATTGACTTATATTTTTTCCCAAGCATTTAACACTTGGCTAATGCTCTCTTCATCTATGCTTCAGATGCTATCCCATCTACTACAGACAACCTCCATCACATCCTCAACCTCTTCGGTGCTGCTCTGAAATTTTTTCACCATCTTAATGGCGTTGTGTGACCGAATCATGGTCCTTGACAACCGGGACAACCTGCCTTGATCAAAATCTCCACCTGACAGATATAGGGATTCCATCCTTTCATCAAACTTGCTGAGGACATAATCCTCCGGGGCCCATGTTCCGATGGTGAGGGGATCAACTTGTGAAACCCCAACCATGAATGCCTGGAATAAGCCCAAGGGATATCGGGCACCTGTTAGCTTTTCCTTTAAGGTCTTAACTAGTTCCTTGCGAGCCTCAATTTTGAGGGCAAGTCTGGAGTACTGGACCTGGAGGGAATCATATGATTCTTCTCCCAAAATGTTAGACTCTATGGCAACCTCTTCTCCAATGCTGTGGATTTCTTCCTATCCGGCTTTCCATTTCTCATATTTTTCTAAGTCTTGCTCCCATATCTGAGCGGAGCTTCTTGCATGTCCAAGGATGAGATCTACCATGTAAGAGTCTGGGAGGGACCCTGCTAGAAATTCTCTCATCTCCATTATTTGCTTGGCTGCCCACCCATCTACTGCTTGCACATTTTTCTTTATTATGCATAGTGAGTCCACGTCGCCCTGTGCAAGCGACAATCTGGAAGAAGGGGTTCCAGGGTGAACTTCGGCCAAGGGTCGCGTTAGTTCCACCAAAAGTGCAAGGAGATTGGAATTCATCTCTCTTTCCTCTTTAGTTTCTGGCCCTATTTTTTATACCGGGCCTCTATAGCCTTGGTAGCCTCTTTTAGCAAGTTCAATTCCTCTTGCTTCTCTCTTTTCCCCAGCTTGACCTCTATTATATTATAGTCTTCAAGCCTTTCAGCCACTATATCTGTATTTTTTGGGGGTGTTGCAATGACCACAATGGTGTTGCCTGCTAGGTTGGTTTGGAGAGTATGGACCACCTGTGCCCTTTTGGGCTTCTTTGTCTCAGCATTCTTGGCCATCATCTCGGCCAGTGATAGAGGAGCGCCCGTAGTCACCGCTGGAGCTTTTCTTTTCTTGGTTTTTACTAGCCATTGGGGTGGCTGGGGTGGCCTGGCTGCCAATTCATGTTCATTAAGATCCATTTCCAAATACGGCGGCGCATTCCCTGAGTCTACGTTATCCTTGGGCTCTTTTTTCTTCTCCTATTCTGGCTCCTTTCTTGCTTCCTATTCTTTTTCAGTTTCTTGTTCTCTGGAATCCTTGATATTTTCTTTCGTGCTGGCATCCTCTGTAAAATCACCCAGAATCTTTTCTCTGGCCTCAATTTATATATTCTTGGGGATTTCATCTTCCCTAGTGGTATCAACAGCCTCTTCATTTTCTTCTTCCGGGACCTCCTGGTCCATTGGTTGTTGTTGTTCTTGGGCCTTATTGGCCTCATCTTCTGTAGTACTTTCTTCCTCCATTGGGACATCTTCCAGAGGTGGGTGAGGTCGCTGGCCAAATTTTAGCAAGGCGACAGTTGTTATGACTTCACCAAAAGTGCTTCGGGGAACTTGGTCACCTGAAGTTCCCAAAGGCACCTAGAGTGTGATGGTCAGAGGTACAGTTGTTCCTTGGGGTTTGGGTTCTCCTTCCATCAGTGGCTCAAGTGTAGGTTGCCTTGGAAAATCCACGGTCCCTTGGACCGGTATCTTTTCCTGTTCATGCCCTGTTTGGGTTTCTCCCTAAGCCTCTTTCTCTGATGCATCTTCTTCTTCAGGAATTTTTTTCTTTGCAGGGGCCTCTTCTTTATTTTGAGCCTCAATTTCCTTCACTGCAGTATTAACACCTTGCCGGATCTCCAGAAGCTCCTCCGCCAAGAATGTGTCATCAAAATCATCATGTAGTGGAGAGAGTCTGAAATATCCTCAAGTTTGGGAGAATCAAAATTTACATCCACCAGGAGCTTCTCGGGCATACCAAGGGTGGCGCTTGGTGTGGGGTCATAGCTATTTTATTTTTCCTGGTTAGAGAAGCCCCAGTGTCCAGAATGTTGGAAGACTCTGCCTTAGCAAAAGTCTGCCTAGTCATCATCGCTGCCAATGAAGGGGGTCCTGTTGAGTGAGCAGCTGCCATTGGGGTGATTGGGAGACCAGTAGCCACCTGCATGCTGATTTGTTGATTGGCCAATTTTTCCACCTCCATTTGATCATGTAGCTTCGCCATTAGAAGTGTGGGAATCTGAGGGGATGCCTTGGGCACCGGGATTCCCTCCTTTTCTTTTCCTTTGCTCACACTCACTTCAGCAGGTGCAGTAGACGAAGAAGGTCCAACACCGGCTGAAGAAGTGATGGTCTTCTTGACCGCTACTTTCTTGCGGGTGCTTTTGGGGCACACCCAGGAAAAATACTTGTGACTTGCTTCCAGGATGGGGTGGCATACCCCATCAATCATCAAATTATCCAGAGTGGCCCAATCCACTAGAGGGAGGTCTAATTTGTCTAACCCTTGTCCCTTGTATGTTGGATCTTCTAGCAGCCCACCGACATTCAAACCCTTTAGAAAAGTTTAAAGTTCTAGCGCCTCCATGATCCCTTTACTCATTCTTGTATGTTGTCGAGCCTTGAGATCAAAGCTATCCTGGAAATCCGCCCAGAAGTCTTCAATGTCCTCTTCGTGTGAGGGGGACACCCTAGGTAGTGCGATGACAATCTTGCCGTAGGGATCATAATTCTTCAGGGTGTGGTTGAATTCAACCAACCCCAATCCTTTTAACTCATTATCTGCCTCTCAGGCCGCGGCAAGGCTGCATGTGTAATCCCCGCAAGAAAAGGGGAATGGGACATTGACAAACTTCTTCACTGTGAAGAAGGCGTGCAAATCCATCACCTGCTTGCAGAATTCTAAAAGAATAATCCCATCCCCACAATACCAGGGAAGGAGGTGGGGCTTTCCATTGAAGCCTGTCACCCTAATGTATGTATGGTGTCTGAATTGAATAAAATATTGGCCATAAGAATTGACCAGTGTCATTGCGACCTATGAGAGGCGGTACCTAGAATCTCAGGTAAGTGTAAGAATGTTGTGGTAAATGAAGGCATCATTTACCCAATAGAAATTCTTGAAGCTGAGCTCCCACTGTAATTGGGGATAATGATCCAAAGGTGTGACCTATCCTGGACCGTTCCCAAGCTCTCCAACTGTTCCTATGCCTTGAAAAGTTGACCTTTGTTGTGCCAATGCCCACAACACATATGAAGTCATATAGAATTGTGAATTCTGGGTGACTGTCTTCATATGTGTATCTACATGATTTGATATAATTGCCGCCCAGTTGAAAGTCATGTTGTGTGTTGTTATGTAGTATAAGAAATAATACATCTATGCTGAGAACTCCCAAGTGTGGGGCCATTCGAAGATTCTACACAAAAATATTATGCCCACTTGAATGGGCTCCTTGAAATCCCCGCGTGGAATTTCTAATTTCATCCTTTTATAGTCTCGCTTTAGAAACTTCAACCAATGATTATTGAGGTGTTGCCAGGAAATGATCTTGGCCTCACCAAATTCCTTTAGTGAGCTGGCCCTAGTGATGACGACAGACCCTTTGAACTGTGGAATTCCCAACCCAAAAACAAAGGTGGGGACATCCAATGTGATGATTGTGGTGGGATATTGCAGCGGCTAGGGATCTGGAAGCAAGACTGAGCGAGTGGCCAGATTATACAATGCCGCTAGCTAGTGGATAAGTTTGGGTGATTGTACTGCACATGGAAATTTTGCAGCCTTGATGATTTCGGAGGCAGCTAGGCAAGTGGCTATCTTATCCCCCTATTCCTTTAACCTGTAAGTGGTTTGGATTACACCCTGTAATTTGGCCCAACTCCCGAGGTCTGGAACTATTATTTCATGAACTTTGGAGTCTATCTTAGACCCCGCAACACCTCCATCCTTCAGGTACTTGGAGGTTAAATGTAGCTTGGCCAACATTCTTTCAATCTTTGATTTTGTGGCTGCCTGGGTAGAGGTGGTTGGTAGTTCTGGACTATCTAGAGGTGCAAAATTATCAAACATTTTGAGCTAGCTTATCAGCAACCTGCAAGATTGAAAAACCGTCAGGACATATATAAACACGAATTAAAACTCCAAGAGATTTCTCACCAGCCCGCACTTGTCAAACAAACGTTAGCACCTACATCAAAAGTTCTGGAGTATCTAAAAATGAACATGGCTTGAGCATTTTGGAGTGTGCGAACATGGTGACAAGGAAAAGCAGTAGGCAAGATCCTACTGGGAGTTCAGAGTCTAGACAAACTAGTCGTTGCCAATGTGACTGGAAACAAGTTGTACTCTGGTTGTCGTGCGTTGGCACATGGGAAAATGGCAGGCGGAGTAAAGGCAGTTATGGCATTGATTAGGACAAGTGGGCCGAAACGGGGCAAAATTAAATGCCAAATTGGAAACATTTTAAATGCCATACATGGTAAATTAATCCCGCCATTAATGCGATGAGATAGAGGAGAGAGAAAGACACCATGGTTTGAACCAGCGAGGTGTCGAGTTCGAACCGTGATGACCTTGTCTCGGCATGCTCAATCTCGTGAGGCAAAAAAATACAAGGCAGAGCGCGAAGAACTCACAAGCTCTGAGGGATATACATAGAATATACACATAATATACATAAAAGGTATAGGAGGGTCGAGGGCCGAGGCATATACACACAAAATACAAAAAATATACATCATCTACAATAATATACAACAAAAATGGAACGCAGAGAAACTACCTTAAAACAAAAAATAGAGAAAAGGCATAGTATACACTATCCTACATCTGCAAAGAGGGTGGACAACCCTCTAGCAAAGCCGACCCACCAATAGGTGGCAGAACAAACAACAAGAAACACAAAGACAAAAACAAAGCAAAGCAAAGCTGAAACGAATAGAAACAAAAACAAAACAAACCAACATGAAACAAAAATAGAGAGTGAAGGAAAGAACCAGAAACACCAACCTAGAATTTGAAGAACGACAAAGGGAAGAAGCACTAAGACCACTCTGCAACAGTTTCAACCTCCAATGCCAAGAACAACTACCGAAGATTGAGTCATCATTTTCCACTAAGCTTAGAGAAACTCGTACTCAATTTACACTTAAATCACCAATGAATCACTCTGAAAACTCTAAGTGTTTTTAATCGCGGTAACTGTGAAAATGACAGGTAAATCTTATTTATACCTGAGGTAAAAATAAAGTTACCTTCTCTCCTCAAACTTTGGATTAGGCAAACCTCTGAACTCCGGGCCTGGGGATTCCAAACAACTATGCCTTCTTACGAGGAGAAGACATCATGGCAGAGAATCCCAGAGTCCAGAATCTAGATTTTGGAAAGGAAACAACTGACTCTGGGACCGGGTCCTGGAGACGCGAACAAAAAAAACAAAAACAAAAAACAAACTCTCCGGGAAGAAAAACCCTGAGAAGGAAACAAAAGAAACAAGGGCAAAGAAAACAAGGCAAGAGCCAAAAGCAAAAAGGGGAACCCAACATTTTGCACACAAAATGTAGGGATGGGTATGCAGGGCATAACAGAAATCTAAGGGAAAAATGATTTTTTTTGGAGTATCTGATTCACCCCTCCCCTCTTAGTTACTTATCTCATTTCCAACAATTGGTATTGTTGGTTCTTTTTTATGTTGTAATAGAAATAACAACAACCTCTTCCCTTTATGAAATGTTTTTTATAAAGGAGCCACCTCCAAATGTATGCTTATGCAAGAAGAGGACCAACTAACAAGCACTCTCCTAATACTTTTGTACTTTAGGTCCTGCTACACCAAGGGGGATACCCTACAATACCTTATGATATGTCAAATCTGGTACTATCAAGCAGTAATCTCACTATGACTCAACATGACCGGGAGATACTAGATAATTGGCTAATTATTCATTGAACATCAACCTTGAAATGGAGCATGAGATAGAAATCATAACAAACTTATATAGATGAAGACTTAATGGATTTTAATATGTTTGCTTTTAGGAAAACACAACCGACGTGCAAGTAGATATGCAATAAAACAAAACTTATAAGTTTCAGATCAGTGCTTCATCCATTGGGCTATACTCTGACTCAAATACAATATACTGAAACAAATGTTTTCCAAAGACTTTAAATCATAATACAACCACCCCAAACCATACTAGTAATAGAATCCTTGCAGTGTGTCAGATGAATCTAGGCATTAATTAGAGCCTAATCTAATTTGATCCTAGATCAGAACTCTCAAGTAAGTACATAAACACAGAGAAAAACTATGTTAATGAATCAGAAAATTCATAACTTAGATGACGCATAAAACAGGAGAGATTGGAATTTGGATCTTTGTATTAAATTCAGAAAATCTTACTTCAATATACAAAAGTGCTCAGAGATAACCTGCAAAAGAGCTCTCAACTATTTATTTCTTACTTCATACAATATCTAGTATAAATTATACTATATTTCCCCTCTTGGCTGAAAACTTTACAAAATGGTTTACATTAAAAATTTTCCAACCCTTTATAATGATCTTGTGAATCCTTTTATAGATTAGGATTGCAACAAACTTCAGATCAATTGGAATAGGGACAAAAATAGTGACTCGCTAAAAGGAAAAAATAGCTATTGGAGTGATAACCACCCTTGTTACAACAGATATTTGGCACATTTTGTCTCTTGACCGCTTTGTACTTGCAGTTGCTTCAAAGTTGTTCAGTGTGAGCCATCTAGAGTCTATTGTTCCCTGATGTTGTTGATGTAGAATCCTTACTCTCAACTGTATCAACCATCTTGTTGGGCTTCTTCGTCCACCTGCATTTGGTCACCTTCACCTGGATTAACAATTGTGTACCTGTCCTTTCAAGAAGTGTACACCTCATCACTTGGCCAGTTAAAACCAAGGATTTCAGCCTTCTTGCTGATGATCTCACCCCAGCTAGCACTTGCCTTTTTAACTTCTCCTTTCCAGAACTCAAAAAATTCCCTGGCTTTGTTAATGATATTTATATTTTGGACAAATAAAATTGTGCCCTCTAAGGTAATGATGATATGTGTCTGGGCATTTATTGTTTCTTTTATTTGTCTTAACCATAACACCTCATTCTTTATATCACCATCTTTCTTGAACATGTTAGGGTACATTTCATACATGTCCTTTGAAAACTCTCTCCTCAAGGTCTCTACTTTCCTGGTGAGGATATTCCTTTTGATATCCAAGTCCGCCATTAGTTTCAGACATTTGTGAGTTCTAGTTAAAACAATATCAATATTGTTCTCTTATTTGGACATGGAATAGAAAGATTTCACCTCATCTACTTTTCCTTTCCAGGTGTCCATGACCAAACCCCACTGATCCTTGTCTGCATCATATTCATTGATAATATTAAAAACCCTTTTGCCCAACAAATAAAGGCCAGCAAGGTTAACCTCTTTAGCACATCTCAGGAGGCTGGAGTATATTCTTTCAGTGTGCCTATGTTTTACCCATTCCTCTGCTTCTTTGTAGGCTGAAGATTCTTTAAGGTCTTTTTTAGAAGTTTCTTCTGGCCTCTTCCTTTCTGCCAATAATCTTTCTCTTTCCATTTCCATATCTATTAGAGTAACAGGGCTTGATGGCATGGGAGAAGGAGGATAAGTGACATATGGGTTGGATGATGAAGGTTGGTAAGGTTCCTGAGCAATTATCATCTAGCGGACAAAATTTTCTAATCTTTTACCCTCTAGTTTAGCAATCTTCTTATCTTTCTCAATAGATTTTATTCTCTCCTCATTGTATGCACCTAGAACTCTATCAAACTTTTTACTCAAGATCTTGAGTTCATTTTCTAATTTTTTGGCTACACTTAGACCGAACTTAGCTGATTCCAAAGTTATACTTGCTGCCTCAACAACCCCTGTTTCTGTAACCCTTCACACTAGAAGGCTACCTGAATGCTCAACCTGATTATCCTCATATGCTATTCTGGGGTCTCTCTTCTTCAATTGCCACATAACCAAGGCTGCATGATCCTCACTAAACTTCACACCCTTCAAAGCTTTTTGTACTTCTTCTTCGGTGGTATGAACAGTCTTTATCTCCTTTCTGACAGCATCAAAGACAATAGCATCAGCTATGTCCCATTCAGGAAGTATTAATACTCCTTCTTTCCTTACTAGTGCTCTTCCTTCCTCAGGAGTTATTTTTTCAAACTTGGAAATCATCTCCTACTTGATTTCATTCTCAATTTCCTCCTTGCCTCTGGCAGGTTGTTCTTCTTGTTTTTTCTGGCATTTTCTCTTGAATTTATCAATATGAATCCTCCACAAGAACTGTAAAAATGCTCTTTCTTTGAAAAAATTATCATTAGACAAAAAATTGTCACTTGCTTCCTAATTCAATGGGTCTTGCTATTTTCCAGCAAATTCTACTACTGTTATATCCAATTGAGCATGTTTGGTCTCCTCAGGTACCCCTTCCTGTAATTCCTCAGCTGTGACATAAATTTGTCCAGTGTTCCTCATTTGCACTAATTATTGAGCTACAACTTGTTCATCCATGCGTATTGGGGATTGGGGGGGAGAATAGAGCTTTTCATGTTGCTGTTGTTGTCCCTCTTCTACCTGATTCCTCTTGGGAGATGGAATACTTTGAGCACTAGGCTCTAGTGTCCTCTTTCCCTTAAGATCACTATTTTTTCCACTTGCTGGTAAGATTGTGATATATCCCCTTTGTTTGTACACTACATATTCTCCTCGTGGGATATGTCTAATAGGGAAGGCTTTAACCAAAATTGCCTTAGCCTTCTCTAGCTCTATTTACAATATGTTATCCCTTTTCTGGATTAGAACCTACATCATTTCTTCAAACATATCCATTAGTGATTCATTCATCTTGGCCCAAGACTGTAAATCCTTTAAAGGATCATATGTGTCATCAAAACGGTGAATAAAATTAAGGATTTTCTTGTAAGCCAATCTTTTTTCTTTCTTTATTTCCTGGTTAATCAAGTCAATTTCATTTCTGGTTATGTCTTCCGGTAAGTATAATTGATGATTCAACACTACACATTTTGTCTTCTCCCTAAACATGTCTTTAATGAAACCCTCAGGGTCAGCACACCTGGATATTGACGTGGTCAAATTGTATGGTTTCAAAAAATCCTGCATATGTTTCCATCATCCCTTGGTGATGATAAACTGGTGGGAAATTGTTCCTTTTCCTCTTCCAGTCAGGGCATCTTCTTGCAAACTTCCAATCTGTCTCAGGACCTCTGCCAATCCTATCTTAAGGGGCACTCTGTAGGGTAAAATGTTTGGCACTCCCCTGAAACCATAGACCCTGAATACAGTTCACACTGGATAAGGGATAACATCACCCCAGTTATTTACTATATTGAGCTTTGGGTCAAATTCCTTTGGTCTCAAGAATTTTGATAATGCTTCAGGAATTCTAGGGTCCTCTTTCAACAACAATGTCCTGAGTCTAGCAGAAAAATATCTATCAAAATTGATGTAGTTGGACTCTTTATTGTCCCAGGTCATGTCTGCATTCCACAATTGTACAGGCATGATTTCATTGTCCTTAAATCTTGTCTATTCTATTTCCTTCTCAAAATAATTTGCCCCCTTAAACATAAATACATGCATCAACTATGAATACCATGCAAAAGGTCTGGACACCTTTGTGTTCTGGACACCTATCAACCCTTCATGAATTAGGTCTGTAATATATGGGGCAAAATAAAAAATTATTACTAGATGGGGATGCAAAATCTCAACCATCATTAGCATATAGTGGATAGGCATCTCAACTTTCTCATCATCTCCACATATTTGGAAAAGAGCCCTATAAACTGATTTGGACTTCAAATTAAAGTAGTTAAGTTTGAAAGGTTCTTTTGTGTTTGGACCTACCAGAATTAAGTCCCCAATTGTGCCAAAGTATTGCTTGAGGGGCCCCTCTCTGAAGTGTTTCCTCTGGGCTTGGTAAACTTCCTTTATCTGAACAAAATCAATCGTATCCATGGAAGTGTTTGGATCATTTAGATTGAATACTTCCCTAATCTCTTGTGTAGTTACCTTAATCATGACTTGCCCATTCTTGTCCCTAACTACTCTAGATATGCTGTCATAATTCCTAGCTATACGTTTAAGCATGTCCATATCCATAAAAATACCAGGTACTACCAATTTTCCTACGTCAAACTGACACACATTATTATGTGGGGGATTTGCATTTCTCTGACGATAGAGCACCTTAAACAAGGCCAAACTAGTCATGCCTATCTTGGTATCCCTAACAGATTGACCCAAATCATATAACCCTTCAATAATTTTTAGGCGCAGATCCTTGGGGACTAATTCCTTCGTCTTCGATGAATCATTAGTGGACATTATTAATTGTTGCAGTAAATCATCACAAATATTTCTATCCTTATAATTAATCTTTTCTCTTGTGGGTGGCATCATGAATTTTAGGTTTAACAGCCTAATCTGAACAATAAAAGATTTGTCTTTCTACACCTTACTAATTTCTTTTAAAATTTCCTATGACCCAGAAGTATTAGTATCAGAAAATTACCCATTCAGCAGGAAGCTTGAAAATTTGGCCGTGATCATTGCAACTTCAATTGGCTCTACAACTGCTATCAATTATGCACAATGACTTGAGTGATCGATATGATGGCAATCCCATCACTTTAAGCATTAAATTTTGACTGAGAAGAAAACACACATTTGCCATTACTCCTCTGAGTTCAATGCTTGGCGTACAACTGTTTAAAATTTGCTACTTCTGTATTTTAAAACAAAGCCGTTGATTTTATTGAATTTTCCTTGTATCAGACGGTCCACACCAAATCTTCCACAATTTTCATCTCTCAGGACATGTCGCATCATGTCACTTTCCCTCGATGGTTAAAGATCAAACAATTTCTTCTTAAGGCTCAGCGCCAACCGTCGGATCTTTTCTATCTTTAGTGACTTTAATCACCTTTATAATATGTGGCCTCAATCTTAAAAAGACACACGGTGGCATGTCACAATGCCTCATTGGTTAAAACAACATCACCTTTAATCTCAGGCTTTGCGCCAGCTGTTAGATTAGATCTAACTTAACTGGTCTTTATTTGTCCTTACACTGCTATGCGGGCCCCATCAACTTGAACATGTGTTAACATGGCGCATTCCTTCAATGGGTAAAGACCTTTCATCTTGTGATTATGGGTTAACACCAGCCGTTGGATCTTATTGAAGATAGCATTGATTTATTATAACCTTTAATCATCCATCAGACCCACTGAATTCCACATGATAGCATGGTGCAATCCCTTAATGCCTATTATGTGCGCATGTTTACCATAAGCCTTTGCGCCATCTTTTGGATCTAATTTGACATGCTCCCAATTTACTTCATCTACTTGCTCACATCTGGGCCCATTGAAGACACGAGGCAACGTAACACTAGCCCTCGAAGAGTAATTCAACGATGTCTTTGTTATGAGGCTTTGTGCCAGCCATTAGATCAGATCTAACTTGTTCTCCACTTAACCTTTCCATTTTGACGACATTCTGGCCCACCAGACTTCCACGTGTCACATTGGTGCATTCCCTCAATGGGTAAAGACCTTTCATCTTGTGATTAAGGTAATACACCAACTGTCAGATGAAAATAATCTTTTGGTTGTCCTTCAATCTATGTCTTTAATGCATTTTGTCCCATCAAAGACATGTGGCACAATGGCACATTTCCTTAAAGTTTAAAATTCAATCACCTTCACATAGCGGGAATTTGAGTCGTTGGATCAAAATATATTAGCTCGACAGATAATGAATTTGATTAATCTCGTAGACTTTGGACTTAGGGAATAATATAAGACCGCAGGGTTAGAACAATGACAACTTAACAAAAAGGAACCCATTCAAGACATGACTTTAAGTGATAAAAAAAGTAACATGCAAATAGAAACCTTTTCGACACTTAGGGTTTAATGACCACAATTTGTACTCTGAGACATGAAGTAAGGGTTTTTTCAATTGTTCTTCACAAGAAATTTTGCAAAAACAGACCCAGCGACCAATTGTTTGAAATTTTTTTGAATATACCTAACAGTGGCTCTTCTTGGGAATGAACACCTCTTGTAGGTGTTACAAGAATTTAGAATCTCGGGGAAAGCAGACCAACCTACTGGAAAACAAAACTACCACACAACAGGAAAACAAACTAAACTAAGACAGAAAGAAACACACTTGCAAAAACACACTATGTATACAATCCTAATGTTCATGGATAATTAGACTTCATGAGAAGTATAACTTCAAGAACTGCCCATGAACTGGCAGTTCTAAAATATTTCCAGTGAGCTCTTTCAACAAATATGAATTATGCCCATATCTTTCATGGACAATATAAGGTCCTAGCCAAATTGGTTCACATTTCCCATGCTTTCCTTTATCCTCCAACCTGGCATTCCACATGAGAACATAATTTCCCACATCAAAATGTCTTGAGACTACCTTCTTATCATACAAGTTCTTCACCTACAATTGAAGTTTTGCATTTTTTACATAAGCTTCCCTCCTAGCTTCATCCAATTCCACCAGGTCATCAATTCTCAATTGCATGTCATTATCAATATCATCATCATAAGTCTGTACAAACTTGTACATCTACATCAAATTTTTTTGGGGCACTCTTGCTTGAATTCCATAAAATAAATCAAAAGGTGCACATCCAATAGCCTTTTTTGATGTCACCTTGTCTTCCCATACAACCAATGTCAACTTTGAATCCCAAGCCTTCTTGTTTGTATCCAAAACTCTTTTAATAATCTTGAGGAGACTGTTATTGGTGGATTCAGCTTGGCCATTTCCTTGTGGTTGATAAGGTGCAGAGTAAGAGGTCTAAATACCATATCTAGCACAAAAGTTAACATATTCCTCAGATTTAAAACACATGGCATTATCTGAGACTATTTTCTCTGGGCACCCAAATCTAGTAATTATGTTTTTCAAAAAAAAAAATCAATCACCACTTTACTTGTAGCTCTCTTAGTGGGAATTGCTTCCACCCACTTAGTAAAGTAGTCATTAGCCACAATAATACATGAATGTCCTCCACTGGATTTTGTAGATATCTCTCCTATAAAATCAATACCCCATTGTTGAAAAGGGGCTTGAACTTCTACTGGTGTGAGGGGTACATTACCTGAGAATTTCAGCTTACCAAAGAAACATTGGCAAACATCACATTTTTTATCCAGTTGATAAGCATCTTTGAAAATGGTTGGCCACCAGAAACCTGATCTCAAAATCTTATGTGCAGTTGTTTTGGCCATGTAATGGCCACCACACACTCCATTATGCATCTCTTGCAGAATCATGTTCGCTTGTTCCTTATCAACACATTTCAATAAAATTCCTTTAGGATTCCTCCACCATAATTCATATCTGATCAGGTAAAAATGGGTGGCTTGCAATTTTAGTGTTCTTTTCTTATTTTCATCCATGCCCTATGGACAATTCATCCTTTGTAAGTAATAAATAATGTCAGTGTACCAGTCACAATGGTCAAGGTCACAAATGATAGGTCTCTGCTCTTCCTCTAGGGTATTAATGTGATTAGCATCCAAGTTTGAACTAGCCATCAGTTTGGCTAAACCCATCCCCCTAACCAGTTTTGTTATTTGGATTTCTATATTGAACTCTTGAATCCTATTTATCCATCTGCATCTCTTTCCTGACACCTCTTTTTGAGTAATGATTTCCTTGAATGTTGCTAAAGGGACATAAGACACTACAATGGCCCCTATTAAATAACACCTAAAATCTTTCACATCCTTTACTAATGCATAGGCCTACTTCTCAGTTATATCATACTTGAGCTCTGCAGCCTGCAATGATTTTCTAAAAAAGGTAATAGGCTGCTCAAACCCTTCTTTTTTTGTAACAACACAACAACAATAGTACGACATGATGCAAATGAAAAAATATTCATGGGATTTGAATAATCAAGAGTTCTTAGAACAGGGGCATACTTAATAGCTTGCTTAATCTCTTGAAAAGATTTGGTGGCCTCCCCATCCCATTCCATTTTAGCATCCTTCTTTAACATTTTTGAAATTGGTCTACTTTTTTCAGCAAAGTTAGTTACAAACCTTCTGAGAAAATTTACCTGTCTGAAGAATGATTGAATTCCTTTGACATTTCTTGCGATGGACACTTTTTCAATAGCAGCTACCCTATCTAGGTCAATTCTAACCCCTTCTTTTGAAACAATGTGACCCAACAACTTACCTTCTATCACCCCAAAAATGAACTTCTTGGGATTGAGAGAAATCCCAAATTCTAAGGTTCTTTCAAAAAAAAATTCCAAGTGTTCACAATGTTGCTCTTCCTTTTTTGAATAGGCCGTGAGATCATCCTAATAGACCTCAAGAAACTTTTGCAGGAAGTCTAAAAATGCAACATCCATGGCCCTCTGAAAAGTTGCTCCAACATTCATCAAACCAAAAGGCATCCTCACATATACATATGTTCCCAATGGTGTGGTTAAAGCAGTCTTAAACTGCTCTGACTCTTTGACCATAATCTGGTTATACCCAAAGAATCCATCCATCATGGACATAAGTTCACATCCAGTGACTCTCTGCAGCATATTTTCCATAGTGGGAAGAGAATAATTATCTTTTAAGGAAGATATGTTCAAATTTCTGAAATCCACACACAACCTGGTATCCCCATTCTTCTTTCTAACATTAACCAGATTAGAGACCCAGGAAGAATTCCTAATGGGCTTGATTATCCCAGCATCTTTCATCTTTTTTAACTCTTGTTCCATCTTAGGCCTAAGGGTGGGGTTTATGGGTCTCTACTTTTTCCTAAAGGACTTGGCATCTTCTTTCAATGGAATTTCATGTTGAAATAATTCTTCATTATATGCCTTTAGGTCATCATATGTCCAAGCAAAGACTTTTTTGTATTTCCTTAAAAGATCAGTTAGATCCTTCTTCACCTTGGGTGACATTTTCTTACCAATAAATAAGTTCTTAGGAACTTCTTTTGTTCCCACATTAACTTCCTCCAAATCTTCAGATGCAATATCTCATTTCCCAAGACAATATCCTTTCCATCAATGCTTTTCACATACTTTGTGAAATCTATCTCTTTGTTATCAAGACTTTCCTCACAATACAAGAATCCAAGAATATCTACATCATCATCAAACACTTGCTTGCTATCAACATTGTCAGGTATTGAAGCCCTAGTTTGAACTTCTATCTCAAAAATTCCAGCAAAGGTAATGTCTTCTGTCCTTAGGGAAATATTAGCTAGAAAATCTTCCATTTTGTTTTGGCTTTTGTCCATCCAATCAATACCAAATGCAACAAAGATTTCTATCTCATCCCATACTGCATTTCAGTATTGCTTCAATCTGTGGTTCTTTGATGCATATTTAGATCTGATTTGAGATACCACTAGCTCAGAATCTCGAATAATACTGATGCATTTAATTTCATGTATTTCATCTAGTCTTAGACCTATCAAGAGAGCCTCGTATTCTGCTACATTATTAGTATAATTAAATAATAGAGAAAATGAAACCTTGAAGGTTTTTTCAGAGGGTGATATCAACAAAACTCCTTAACTAGCCCCCTCCTTAGAACTGACACCATCAAAATACATTATCCATAAATTAGATTGTTCAGATAAATTATTTACATCTTCTGACAACAATGCAGGTTGTGATCCTTTTACAATTTGACTTTCCTGCACTTGAAATGACCCCATTTCAGTATCCAAGAAATAATTCATGTTATTATCACCTTGTTCATCAATCATATGAGGTGTTCTAGTTTCCCTTGATACTTTTATGTTCTCACCATTTATGTTGAAAGTAGCAAATGATAAATCACATTGGATGCTTCCCCCAATTGATGCACTCCATTTTCTTGACAGTAACATTCCATATTGGGGGGAATGTTTGCAACCAATACACTCATAGTCAACACTTTATCAGGGAAGTTGCTAGTTTGTAAGGCAAAGCCTTAATAGTAGCTGTGACAGGAACCCCTCTAGAGTCCATAGCTTGGCATCTCCCATGTGGAGTGTCTACCTTTAGTTTCATAGACCTCATGACTTCCGTAGGCATAACAGTATTGGATGCTCCATAGTCAATCATGCAGTTCTTCAACATTTTTCCATTTATTAACAATGTTAGGAAAAAAGGATGGACAGTTTCTGCAATAGTTCTAACAATATTTGTATCCAAATAAATTTGGGGAATCTTTGATACCAGTTCATCAGATTCCTTTGATGATTTATCGACCCTGGTGTCTGACACTTTCTTGTTTTGTTTTGTAGTTTTGGTAGAACTGACACTTTTCACCCAGGTGAGAGTTTTTTCCTTGTGCTCTCATATTATCATCCTTTCTAGCAGACGCACTTTAACAGTTATCTAAGACAAAAGTTGTCCCATATCCATAGGGGTGTATGTCATATCAGGAATATCTGATTTTTGGTTTGTGCAATCCACATCTTCTGCTTGAGTAGTTAGTTTAGCTTCATTTCCCCTATGTGGTTTGTCCTCCTTTTTGGGATGAGGTACAGATCTCTCTAGTGTTTTCATCTTTTCCTTATACATGTTTGGGCCAATATGTTTTTTTCCCTTCTTAATCAAAACCTTATTTGCACCCTTAGCCTATTTCTCCTTTTCCTGAGGCTGTTTGGTACTATTTGGGGTATCCTTGATAAAGATACCAGTAGGTTTTCCATCTGCATTTCCAACCACTCTGTTTCTTAAAACATAGTTACCCCTTGCTTGTGCAACCATATTAGCTACAATCTCAGCTATCTCTTCATCAGATGGCCTTCTCAAATAGGAGTCTCATCACATCCTTTAGCATTACATCTCATATTATCAACTTCCCAATCCTGTATATCAAAATCATCAGGCTGATAACCTGTTTCTTCATTAAACAGTGAGGAAGTCATACCACAACCACTGTCATCATATTCTTTCTCTTCCTCTTCTTCATTTTCCTCAGTGGTAGAAACTCTAGCGGCAATAACACAATATTCAGGGTTGTGTGGGGACTGACAAGGTATGCACCAGGGGTTTTCACTACACATATTTACAGAAGTCTTGTGCAGGGGGTCGAGAGTTTTTTCATTAGAATTATCCTTATTTGGTGGGATAATAGGTTTCCCATCCTTCCACTGGGTAGTATAAGGATAGTTCTACATTATAGGTTGTCTGTTGTAATTTCCATAAGAAGGCTTATCATTATTTGGAACCCTATTATGACTCTCTCTCCAGGCTTTAATTTTTTTAGAGAATTCAGAATCACATTAAGGTTATCATCCTCTTTAGGTTTTGAGCTCAGGGGCTTATCTAATTCTTTTTTGTTATACATGGTGGCTTTTCAATCTTCTCTCCTGCACACTTTCCCAGAAACTCTTATATTTGTCTCAATGTTGACTGCTACCTTATATGCTTCCCTAATATTTCTAGGGTTCTTATCTCTTAAAAAATAACCCATTTTTGCATCAAAGGCATTAAGATAGGTAGCGAGACATACCTTGTCATCTAATCTCATTACTTGTAGCAGCTTGTGCATTTCCCTATGGAATCTGATGTTGAATTCCACCACTTCTTCATTAGGGTTCTTCTTTATGTTATTGAACTCATTGAGCATGAACCCCTTCATTAGTCTTGTCCCCATATTGGTCCCTGAAACATTCCTTCATCTCATCCATGGACCCAATACAATCATGGGGCAATCCTCTAAACCAGTCCCTTGCATCCTTAGTTAGTGATTGCACAAACAATTTCATCATAACATCATCATGTGCAATTTCATAATCATCAATCATATCCATAAAATTCTTAAGATGTTCTTCACATGTTATTACATTATTCCCAGAAAATCTAGGAAGCTTATCCCTAATATTTTAAGGAATTTCATTGGGGTAACCAAGGATGCCAAGAAAAAGAATTGTCTGTAACTTTCCATATAGATAGGAGTTTTTTGAGATAAAGTGTTACCTTGAGCATTTGAATTGGTAGCACTTCCAGAATCAACAGGTGGTGGCATTTTCTTTTCCAGGTTTAGAGACATTTTAGGGCTAGTACTTGTGGAATGAGAACCAGATACTTGTCTAAGAAATTCAATTTTCTTCTTCATTTCAAGGGCAGAGGCTTCCAATTTAGCCTTTTCTAATTCCTTGGCTATTATTTCCCTCTCTCTTTTGGCTCTCTCCAAATCAGTGTCCAACTTCATCATGGGATCCATCATACCTCCTTTTCTTACTGGTTCCTTTATTTCAATAGCTGCTACCTTTTGTTTACCTTTGTCTTTGGGCTTTGGTATGTCATACAATTTTTGAACAACAGGTTCATACTCCAGTTTCTTAGGTATAACAACAACATTCATTGCTTCCAAATCTCTGAGTTGCCTTTTCAACTAGTCATATTTAATCTGAGAATGAATGATTCTTTCTTCCTTTTCTCTTTCTCTTTTTTATCTCAAGGCAATTTATTCTCAGATTTTTCTTTCCAACTCACCCACCTCTTCAAAAATCTCTTCAGAATCCACAAGAGTTATATCAGATTCTGAATTCTCTTCCATGATGGTTCTCTCCCTCCTATGGTGATGGGCATGTGGTTTCTCAGACGAGGGAGAGATCAGATCACTTGGAGCATTCCTATTCTCTTCACCTTGACTCTTAGATCTATACCTTGTCTCATGCTCTTGAGACTTACCACGAACCATATTTCTGGTATACCAAGGGAGATCATCGACCCTCTCACTCTGAGAATAATACCCTCCATAGATTCCTAATCCAGGTTGTGCTTCATGTTCAACCTCTACATTTTCTTCTTCATGATTAGGGGGAATGGGAGTATCCATTCGTATGTTCCTCCTTTGCCTACAAGATTTAGGAGTAACTTCAGCAACATTTTTGTTCACTGATTTGCCAACTCTGGAAGTGGAGGGAATCTCACTTTCCAATTCATTCTCAGGACGACTGTTCATCCTGGATCTAGTATTTTTGTAACTCATAAATAAAACTCTAGTGTATCAAATAATAATAACTCAGCATTGATGCATAGATTCCTTCAAGTCACCACCCAACAAAGAAAAAGCTGGGAAAATACACAATAGCTCGAGTAACAAACTTGTAGTATGGAAAGTTTTCACGGGTCACAAATATCAATACATCCTAAGTGCTTATCCCAATATATTCTCGAGAATGATACAATTCACTAGGACATGAAAAGACACAAATCTGTATTACAATGGTCAACCAACTAGTAAATGAAAAGTAAGTAGGCCAGGAGTCCAGCTCAACTTGATAAACCTTACTCACTTATAGAAATGAAACACACAATCCCCAGCAGAGTCGCCATTTTGTTGGTTCTTTTTAATGTTTGGATAGAAATAACAACCTCTTCCCTTTATGAAATGTTTTTATAAAGGATCCACCTCCAAATGTATGCTTATGCAAGAAAAGGACCAACTAACAAGCACTCTCCTAATACTTCTACACTTTAGGTCCTGCTACACCAAGGGGGGATACCCTGCAATACCTTTTGATATGTCAAATCTGGTACTATCAAGTAGTAATATCACTATGACTCAACATGACCAGGAGATACTAGATAATTGGATAATTATCCATTGAACATCAACCTTGACATGGAGCATGAGATAGAAATTGTAACAAACTTATACAAATGAAGACTTAATGGATTTTAATATGTTTGCTTTTAGGAAAACACAGCCAATGTGCAACTAGATATGCAATAAAACAAAACTTATAAGTTTCAGATCAGTGCTTTATCCATTGGGCTATATTCTGACTCAAATACAATATACTAAAACAAATGTTTTCCAAAGACTTTAAATCATAATACAACCACCCCAAACCATACTACTAATAGAATCCTTGCAGTGTGTCAGATGAATCTATGCATAAATCAAAGCCTAATTTAATCTGATCCTAGATCAGAACTCTCAAGTAAGTACATAAACATAGAGAAAAACTATGCTAATGAATCAGAAAATTCATAACTCAGATGACACATAACACAGGAGAGATTGGAATTTGGATCTTTGTATTAAATTTAGAAATTCTTTCTTCAATATACAAAAGTGCTCAGAGATAACCTACAAAAGATCTCTCAACTATTTATTTCTTACTTCATACAATATCTAGTAAAAAATATACTATATTTCCCCTCTTGACTGAAAACTTTACAAAATGGGTTACATTACAAATTTTCCAGCCCTTTCCAATGATCTTGGGAATCCTTTTTTAGATTAGGATTGCAACAAGCTTCGGATCAATTGGAATAGGAAAAAAAATAACGACTCACTAAAAGGACAAAGTAGCTAATGGAGTGATAACCACTCTTGTTACAATAGATATTTGGCACATTTTGTCTCTTGACCGCTTTGTACTTGCAGTTGCTTCAAAGTTGTTCAGTGTGAGCCATCTGGAGTTTGATGTTCCTTGATTTTGTTGATGTAGAATCCTTACTCTCAAATGTATCAACCATCTTAATGGGCTTCTTCGTCCACCTGCATTTGGTCACATTCACCTGGATTAACAATTATGTACATGTCCTTTCAAGAAGTGTACACCTCATCACTTGGCCAGTTAAAACCAAGGATTTCATCCTTCTTGCTAATGATCTCACCCCAGTTGGCACTTGCATTCTTAACTTCTCCTTTCCAGAACTCAAAAAATTCCCTGGCTTTGTTAATGATATTTATAGTTTGGACAAATTAAATTGTGCCCTCCAAGGTAATGATGCTATGTGTCCGGGCATTTATTGTTTCTTTTATTTGTCTTAACCATAGCACCTCATTCTTTATATCACCATCTTTCTTGAACATGTTAAGGTACATTTCATACCTGTCCTTTGATAACTCTCTCCTCAAGGTCTCTACTTTCCTGATGAGGATATTCCTTTTGATATGCAAGTTCTCCATTAGTTTCAGACATTTGTGAGTTCTAGTTAAAACAATATCAATATTTTTCTCTTCTTTGGACATAGAATAGAAATATTTCACCTCAGCTACTTTTCCTTTCTAGGTGTCCATGACCAGGCCCCACTGATCCTTGTTTACATCATATTCATTGATAATATTAAAACCCTTTTTCCCAACAAATAAAGGTCGGCAAGGTTCACCTCTTTAGCACATCTCAGGAGGTTGCAGTATATTTTGTTAGTGTGCCTCTATTTTACCCATTCCTCTACTTCTTTGTAGACTGAAGATTCTTCAAGGTCTTTTTTAGAAGTTTCTTCTAGCCTCTTCCTTTCTTCCAATAATTTGTCTCTTTCCATTTCCACATCTGTTAGAGTAACAGGGCTTGATGGCATGGGAGAAGGAGGATAAGTGACATACGGGGTGGATGACGAAGGTTGGTAAGGTTCCTGAGAAATCATCATCTGGGGGACAGAATGTTCTGATTTTTTACCCTCAAGTTTAGCAATCTTCTTATATTTCTCAATAGATTTTACTCTCTCCTCATTGTATGCACCTAGAACTCTTTCAAAATTTTCACTCAAGATCTTGAGTTCATTTTCTAATTTTTTGGCTACACTTAGACCAAACTTAGCTGATTCCAAAGTTATACCTGTTGCCTCAACACCCACTATTTTTGCAACCCTTTGCACCAGAAGACTACCTGAATGCTTAGCCTGATTATCCTCACCTACTATTCTGGGGTCTCTCTTCTTCAAATGCCACATAACCAGGGCTGCATGATCCTCATTGAACTTCACACCCTTCGAAGCTTTTTTTACTTCTGCTTCGGTGGTATGAATAGTCTTTTTCTCCTTTCTGACATCATCAAAGACAATAACATTAGCTATGTCCCATTCAGGAAGTATTAATACTCCTTCTCTCCTTACTAGTTCTCTTCCTTCCTCGGGAGTCATTTTTTCAAACTTGGAAATCATCTCCTGCTTGATTTCATTCTCAATTTCCTCCTTGCCTCTAGCAAGTTGTTCTTCTTGTTTTTTCTGGCATTTTCTCTTTAATTCATCAATATGAATCCTCCACAAGAACTATAAAAATGCTCTTTCTTTGACAAAATTGTCATCAGACAAAAATTTGTCACTTGCTTGTTGAGTCAATGGGTCTAGCTCTTTGCTAGAAAATTATGCTACTGTCATATCCAATTAAGCATGTTTGGGCTGGTTAGGTACCCCTTCTTGTAATTCCTCAGCTGTGACATAAATTTGTCTAGTGTTCCCTATTTGCACTAATTGCTGAGCTACAACTTGTTCATCCATGCGTATTAGGGATTGGGAGGGAGAATAGAGTTGTTCATGTTGTTTTTGTTGTCCCTCTTCTACCTTTTTCCTCTTGGGAGATGGAAGAATTTGAGCACTAGGCTCTAGTGGCCTCTTTCCCTTAGGATCATTGGTTTGTCCACTTTCTGGTAAGATTGTGCTATATCCCCTTCATTTGTACACTACATATTCTCCTTGTGGGATATGTCTAACAGGGAAGGCTTTACCCAAAATTGCCTTAGCCTTCTCTGGCTCTATTTGCAATATGTTATCCCTTTTCTGGCTCAGATCCTGCATCATTTCTTCAAAGATATCCATTAGTGATTCAATCTTCTTGGCCCAAGGTTGGAAATCCTTTAAAGGATCATATGTGTCATCAAAATGGTGAATAAAATCAAGGGTTTTCTTGTAAGCTAACTATTTTTCTTTCCTTATTTCCTAGTTAATCAAATCAAGTTCATTTCTGACTATGTCTTCCCAGAAGTTGAATTGATCATTCAACACTACATATTTTTTCTTCTCCCTAAACATGTCTTTAATGAAACCCTCAGGGTCAACACACCTGGATATTGATGTGGTCAAATTGTATGGTTTCAAAAAATCCTGCAGATGTTTCCATCCTCCCTTGGTGATGATAAACTGGTGGGCAAAAGTGATTACAGGAAAGATTGTTCCTTTTCCTCTTCCAGTCAGGGCATCTTCTTGCAAACTTCCAATCTATCTCAGGACCTCTGTCAATCCTATCTTAAGGGGCACTCTGTAGGGTAAAATATTTGGCAATCCCCTAGAACCGTAGACCCTAAATACATTTGACACTGGATAAGGGATAACATCACCCCATTTATGTACTATATTGAGCTCTGGGTCAAATTCCTTTGGTCTCAAGAATTTTGATAATTCTTGAAGAATTCGAGGGTCCTCTTTCAACAACAATGTCCTGGGTCTAGCAGCAAAATATCTATCAAAATTGATGTAGCTAGCCTCTTTATTGTCCCAGGTCATGTCTGCATTCCACAATTTCACAGGCATGATTTCATTGTCCTTAAATATTGTCAGTTCCATTTCCTTCTCAAAATAATATGTCCCCTTAAACAGAAACACATGCATCAACAATTAATACCATGCAAAAGGTCTGGACACCTTTGTGTTCAGGACACCTATCGGCCCTTCATGAACTAGGTCTGCAATATATGGGGCGAAATAAAAAACTATTGCTAGATGAGGATGCAAAATCTCAACCATCATTAGCATATAGTGGATAGGCATCTCAACTTGATCATCATCTCCACATATTTGGCAAAGAGCCCTATAAAATGATTTGGCCTTCAAAGTAAAGTAGTCAAGTTTGAAAGGTTCTTTTGTGTTTCGCCCTACCAAAATTAAGTCCCCAACTGTGCCAAATTATTACTTGAGGGGCCCCTCTCTGAAGTATTTCTTCTGGGCTTGGTAAATTTCCTTTAACTGAACAAAATTAATCTTATCCATGGAAGTTTTTTGATCATTTAGACTGAATACTTCCCTAATCTCTTGTGCAGTTAGCTTAATCAAGACTTGCCCATTCTTGTCCCTGACTACTCTGGATATGTTGTCATAATTCCTAGCTATACGTGTAAGCATGTCCATATCTATAAAAATACCAGGCACTACCAATTTTCCTACGTCAAACTGCCATACATTATTATGTTGGGGATTTGCATTTCTCTAACCATAGAGCACCTTAAACAAGGCCAAACCAGTCATGCCTATCTTGGCATCCCTAACAGATTGACCCAAATCATATAACCCTTCAGTAATTTTTAGGTGTGGATCCTTGGGGACTAATTCCTTCGTCTTCAAGGAATCATTAGTGGAAATGTTTAAATATTGCAGCAAATCATCACAGACATTTCTATCCTTATAATTAATCTTCCTAGTGAATTCTCTTCTGGGTGGCATCATGAATTTTAGGTTTAACAACCTAATATGAACAATAAAATCTTTGTCTTTTTTCACCTTACTAATTCCTTTTAAAATTTCCTATGACCCAGAAGTATTAGCATCAGAAAATTATCGGTTCAGTAGGAAGCTTGAAAATTCGGCCATGATCACTACAACTGCAATCCACTCTGCAATTACTATCAATTATGCACAATGAATTGAGTGATCAATATGATACAAATCCCATCAATTTAAACATTAAATTTTTACTAAGAAGAAAACACACGTTCGCCATTACTCCTCCGAGTTCAATGCCTTGCGTACAACTGTTTAAAATTTGCTACTTTTGTATTTTAAAACAGAGCCGTCAATTTTACTAACTTTTCCTTGTATCGGATAGTCCACAAAAAATCTTCCATAACATTCATATCTTAGGAAACATGGCTTCATGTCTCTTTCCCTCGATGGTTAAAGATCAAACACTTTCTTCTTAAGGCTCAGCACCGACCGTCGGATCTTTTCTATCTTTAGTGACTTTAATCACCTTTATAATTTGCGGCCTCAATCTTGCAAAGACACGTGGCAGCATGGCGCAATGCCTCATTGGTTAAAACAACATCACCTTTAATCTCAGGCTTTGCGCCATCCGTTAGATTAGATCTAACTTAACTGGTCTTTATTTGTCTTTACGCTGCTATGCGGGCCCCATCAACTTGAACACGCGTCACTACAAGGTGTTCCCTCAATGGGTAAAGACCTTTCATCTTGTGATTAAGGGTTAGCACCAGCAGTTGGATCTTATTAAAGATAGTGTTGATTTATTATAACCTTTAATCATCCATCGGACCCACCGAATTCCACGTGGCAGCATAGCGCAATCCCTTAATGCCTATTATGTGTGCATCTTTACCATAAGCCTTTGCGCCAGCTATTGGATATAATTTGACATGCTCCCAATTTACTTCATCTCCTTGCTCACATCTGGGCCCACTGAAGACACACGAAAACACGACGCTATCCCTCGAAGAGTAATTCAATGACATCTTTGTTATGAGGCTTTGTGCCAATCGTTAGATTAGATCTAACTTGTTCTCCATTTAACCTTTCCCTTTTGACGACATTCTGGCCCACTAGACATCCACATGTCACATTGGCACGTTCCCTCAATGGGTAAAGACCTTTCATTTTGTGATTAAGGTAATGCACCAACCATCAGATGAAAATCATCTTTCGACTGTCCTTTGATCTGTGTCTTTGATGCATCTGGTCCCGTCAAAGACACGTGGCACAATGGCGCGTTGCCTTAAAGGTTAAAATTTGATCACCTTCACATAGTGGGAATGCGAGAGCCGTTGGATCAAAATATATTAGCTTGATAGATAGTGAATTTAATTAATCTCGCAGACTTTGGACTTAGGGAATAATATGAGACCGCAGGGTTAGAACAATGACAACTTAACAAAAAGGAACCCATTTGAGACATGACTTTAAGTGATAAAAAAAGTAACATGCAAATAGAAACCTTTTTGACACTTAGGGTTTAAGGACCACAATATGTACTCTGAGACATGAAGTAAGGGTTCTTTCAATTGTTCTTCATAAGACATTTTGCAAAAACAGACCCAGGGACCAATTGTTTGAAAAAAATTTGAATAGACCTGATAGGTATCAGAGCTTCAAGTGCTTTCAGAGAATTTTTCAAGCCCCAAGCTAAAGATTAGAGATGTCTTACAGAAGGGAGATCCCTAAGCTAAACAAAGACAATTTCCTAGCATGGAAGGAGCTGACGAAGCTACATCTATCTACTATCGGTGATGCTGGTCTGCAATTTTTGGAGAGAAAATATGTGGAACCAACAGGGACTATGACTGTGGAACAAATGATGGAACAGAAGCATCACAACATAATGATGATTGACATATCTTTTTCACTCAGCTACTCAAAATTTGATGAAGCCAAGGATTGCCCTACAACCTATGATATGTGGAAGAAATTACAAGACATTCATGGAGGAGATGCAAATGTAAGAAGAGCCAAAGAAAAAATTCTAAGAGGATAATTTGACCAGATGAAAATAAAAGAAGGAGAAGACATTAGAGGATACAGTGATAGAATCAAGAAGATTGTGAGTGTCATTAGAGCTGCAAGGGGAATAATTGAAGATACAATAGTGGTCTATAAGGTACTAAGAACTTTACTTCCTATCTATGCTATTAGGGTTTCAGTTATTCAAGAAATGAGGTGCAATAAAGAAATAACTCTGGATACATTAGTGGGAAGGATTACAAATTTTGAGTTGGACAACTTTGACAATTACTCTCCTTGCTCTAGCAATCTTGAGTCTGCATTCAAAGCAAAACTAAACCTTGGTAAGAAGGATAGATACTCAAAAGGGAAGTAGATTGAAAGTGACAATGATGATGAATCCGATGATGAAGATCTCGACATCATTGAAGCACTACTTGCAAGAAGAGCTGCAAAAGGAAAATACAGAGGAAAGATACCATTGATTTGTTTCTCATGCAATGAGGTTGGTCATATTGATGCAAAAAGTCCGAACAATGAAGACAAAGATGACAAAAATTTCAACAAATTCAAGGGCAAGAAAGATTTCAAGAACTAAAAAAGCTACAAGGATAAAGCTAAGAAGTCTTGTTATATTGCTAAAGATTCTGACAGTGATGAAGAAGAAGAAATGGTTTATATTGTTGTTAAGGATGAGTTATACGAAGAAGATGAGAATAAATCACTTTTCTCAAACATCAATAAAAATGACACATGGATAATTGATAGGGGTTGTTCTCATCACATGACTGGTGATAAGACAAAGTTTGAACAAATCATCAAGTTTCCCCTAGTCCTGTTCACTTCAGAACATGAGGGTAAGTATCACAAAGAGGAGCAATTTTCTCTTGATCAAGTTAAGTATTGTCATTAATGTTACACATGTATTTACACTTATATAGTGATGTTACATAAATGTCTACATTCAGACCGAGCACAGTTGGTGAACAAAATGAGTTATTTAGTGTTGACTGAGTTCATTCGGGCATTGAAGGAAGTTCAGTGTTGACCGAGTCACTCGGGCATTTTAGTCTTGGTTGGGAATTCAGTGACAACCGACTAACAATGATTTATATTCTATAATTAACTGGTTATATGAGGTCGATTGAATTGTGATTTATTATTAGAAGTATATTCAAGCTGAATTGACAGGGCTTACCATATAAATAAAAGGTCAAGTTTGAATTGAATGTGTGTAAGGTGATAGCAAGAAGAAAAAGCAGAAGTGTGGAATTCTATGATATGAAGAGTGAAGAAAAAATTAGATAGGATTCTGATTGAGTACTGATCACTCGAAGCTACAATAGAACATCTAATCAGCAAGGATCCAGTTATAATAAGAACAAAGATCTGAATCAGCAAAGACAGTTGCTTACACATACAGGTTAATTCATTGTTACTTTCTAACAATTGTAGCAGTGATCTAAAATCTCTTAACAGAGTAGACTTAATAGTCTTTTTGTAAATCCTCTCACAAGGTAGCATTTCTATGTTAAAGTGTTGAAGACCTCTAACAAGGCCACTCCTCACAGGGTGATTAAATCCTTTAACAAGGTCACACCTAACAGTGTGTTATTGTAACCTTTAACAGGGTTGGCTCCTAACAGGGCTCACTTCAGAAGACTGAAAAACAATAACTAGTTACATTGGTCATTTTTCCAATATTGGGTTTCCACGTTAAATCTTGGTGTCACCTATGTATATGTTATTTGTTTCATGCTTTATGTTTTTACACTTAAATTTCTAAAGTATAACTGAATTGGATATTATAAAGATTACTTTGACACACGAGTTGCAAAAGAATATATTAATTAACCGAGTAACATTGTTAAATTATTTAAGACATCTAAGAGACAAAGGATTTGTTTTGGAGTAACTGATTCACCCCTCCCCTCTCAGTTACTTGTCTCATTTCCAACAGACTATTACGAACTTGAAACATCATTTTCTGATATCAGTCCATCATCTCCTAGATCTACCCTGCTGCAAGAAAAAGGGCCTCTTTAAGAGGATATTGAAAATGTTTTACCAATAGATGCTTCTCTAAAGATGATAGGAATTGAATAACATATGTTTTAGAAAGAGATCTCTCATGACATGAAGAAGTTACAAGAAGATTTCAAGGATACTCTTATCCTTGAAGAAGAGTGTGCTGACATGCGTGAGGCTTCTGTTCAGCCTATGCATATCACTATAATAGACATGAAAGAGATTGATGATGATATAAATTTTCTTGAATAACTTTACATCATCTTCTCTTCCATTAATATTGAGCCACCATCTCCTGCAATTAAAGAGCATAAGTAGCATAATGAAGCGCACATACCATTAGTTGTACCATCAAAGCCAAATTCAGACTAGCAGGATACAAATGTTGTAGAGCACAACAACAACAAGGTCAAAGATGATCTTTTTGACCAAGTTTCATCAAGAGGATGCCCCATAAGGCATCTATCTCTGCAACAAATCAACAAGTTTCCCATGTTCATGTTCACTTCAGAACATGAGGGTAAGTATCACAAAGAGGAGCAAGTTTGTCTTGATCAAGGTAAGAATGTCCCAATGCTTGAGAGCTTCTTGTTTTTAGCATTGGGATGGTTTTTCCACAAGCTATGATATGTTTTTTTTTTTATTGTCCTACATATCTACCCAAGTGCATGAAAGGAATAATCAACTTGTAAGGAGGGGCAACTATTTCAATAAGCCAGTGAATGGATTTTTTTGATGTTTTCATTTGTAAATCTCGTACATAGTAGGTTACAAGTTTTATGCTTTCCAAGAAGTGCAAGACCACATCCATTTCTTGGTGAAATAGAAAACTTTGATGTTTTGGTTCAATTGCAGAGAGATTTTGAGGTTGTATTATTGTGACTCTATGCACAATGGATTTCCAGGATACTAATCTAAATACTTAGCAGACAAGTATCTTGTAGAGGTTGCCAAAAATGCTGACTTTTTGTCTCCATTAACACTTTGGGTTAGTTTCCATCAAAGCAGTAGCCAGTTGGAAGTAGTGATCAACATTTGTGTTTTGAAAAGACATCTTTGGGTCTTGCCAAAATGATCATCCTTTGGGTCATCAGCTCATGTTTCACCAAGATGATATTTAAGTTCAAAGACAAGCAATTTATCTATTTCACAGGAAGCAAAAAGAGGCCTTGCAAAAAGGTGATTTTTGCCATTTTGCAGGAGGTGATTTGGAATGTTGTGAAATAGTGATGAAGGCAGTTGGGGATGGTGGGCCATGGGCCACTTGTCTTATTAGATGGGTCTATCCCTTGAGTCATGAGTTGATTGTTGGTGGTCATATTTTTGGTGCCAAGAGGCACATTAGGGGGTCAAAACTATAAACTATACTAGATTCTCTCTATGACTTTTCCACTCTTGTCAATCCTTCACGTGACACCATTTTTAGTAGGTTTCTCTTGGGATCAACCCCACATGCCATTAGAGGGCTGATTATTGCATACTGACAGGGGTATGGGTGGGTCTTTCACTTTTAGGAGCATTAATGTCACATCTACTTCCAGTGACTGCTTGCAACTGATGACCTCTTCCAACAACACCATTACTTCAATAGGGTATCAATATTATTTTCTAGCCGCCCCTCCATGCTCATTTTTTATTGAAAATGGATCTCGAGACTAGTTTTACACATCACTGGGATAGATCACAAAGACTTTTGAGGTCACAGTTATTGTAGATGTATTTTCGTGTTGATGGGGCATTCATTTTAAACCACTCTTTCTGTTGCTTCTAGAATTTGATTTTCTTGTTGATTATATTTCTTCTGATCTTTCTGTGATGCAACCCGGTTGGGGTTCGAACTCAAATGTCTCATTCTGAGTTATGCCTAATCTATAAAGGCATTTTTTGTACATATCTTCTGGGTTATTTTCTATTTTCACTTATAGTAGCATTATGCTTTGTAGATGTAATTTCCTTATACCTTCCATTAATGAAATGTCAGTTTATTACCTCTCTTTTTCATTTAGTTATTAGTGCATATCAGTTGCCTATTATTAAATTTTTCTTGCCTATTTTCTTTAGTTTGTATGGTGTATCTACTTTGCTTATGAATTTTATATAAGTGAATACATCTTCCTTGTAGCATCTCATTAGTTCTAGTTTGCGTGTGATTCTTTAGGAAATAGACTAGAGTTAAGAGTAGTGTACTTTTTGAGGTTTTATCAATGTCAAGTGGAGTTATAGGCAGAGACAATAACCAAAGATCAATGGTTTATCACCTCCATTTCTCTTTCAGCTTCTCCTTCTCCCTTCTCCTCAAAAGAAGTAGTTTTAGGTGCATCTGAATTGTAAAGGAAGTCAACCTTCTCTGGAGACTCAACCTTTTTTGTCAAGTCCCACACTTGGAGGTTGTTTCCATGTTTCACGAGGTTGCCTAGGTCGCTAACCACCATCTAGGAAAGGGTGCAGACTTTTGTGTTAACAATTCCCTCCTTCATTTGGATCATCATTATCCAAACTTATATGATCCCTGTCATATCTAGGGAAGTTTGAGGATATAGGTCTTCATACTCGCAAAATAATTTGATAATTACTACAACAACCTATTTTCCCCTTTTTATCTCAATTCTCTACCAATTTGGGATTATCCTTGGAGGCTATATTATATTCTCTTTGTTTTATTGGTTGGTAATAATAATAATCCTCAAAAATCCTTTTGAAGATGTGATTCTCATTCCCCTTTGTCTACTGCTATTTAAAATTTAGGGTCCAAATCCTCATCATTGTATGTTGTGTAGCATATGTATTTCATTGAATGTGTTTGATTTTGCAACCATTCAATTGGTTTCCATATACCTTAGCTATGGGTTGGTGGATTCTAAATTTGTCGAGCAGTGGTTGTCCTTGGACCTTGTCTAAAGATCATTTCCTTAATTCTTCTTAATGTGATATAAATTTGTTTATTATTATCCTAGAAGGAGAATGTGTAAATAAAGTCTTTTTTAAGTTCCTCCTAATATTTAGTCTTTGCACTTTTTTCCTAATTATTGTGCCAAGTTTTCACTATTGGTATTTACTCTTAACATAAAGTTAAACGTATCTAAGTGGTGATCATATTCTGCATATGTTTTCTATGTGGTAATACATTCTTGAAGGAGATCCTCTGGAGTAGATGATTTTGTGTATTTTTGGATAATGACATACTCTCCTTTCTCTTTTATGTACCAGACCTATATCAAAATTTTGAAGGCATTCCAAATGGGAATAATATCTCTATGTGTGCTCCACCAACAAGTGGCATTACATAACAAAGTGCCTTGAAGTGTGAAAATCTGCATGAATTTATCTTGAAAATTTCTTTTTATACCAAATATATATTGTTTTATAACTCCCACCCATGAAAATAATGGTAGTTTGATATGAGATACACCTCTTCGAATGTAACTAATTTGTTTTTTATCTTTTATTCTTTTACATTAATATTTTCTATTGTATTTGAACACACTTTTGAATTCATACACCTTGCGGGTTCCTTCCAATGACCTTGTTTATTTGTAAGTCTATTAGAAATTGATAAAACCAATTGTGGATTTGTTTATTTCACCCCTTCCATGTATTCTTTCTATTTTTTTCTTCCAAGTATGTCCTATTTTTTCTTTCTCCTAGAGAAACATGTTTTATTCTGCTACCATAGACAAAAGATATTTTCTCCTTCCTTGAATCTACAATTCCATTGGAGTTGACAAACCATATAAGGCCTAACAATGAATTAAATATATTTAATGGCTCCTTTATTCTACTAATTCAAAGTCTTGTAACTTGTTAAGGCCCTCAATATTTATTTTTACATTTCTCTATGTCTCCAGTGTGTCCATACAAGATCTATTTGTCAAACTTATGTTGATTGGAGTTTTGACCATCTTGGAATGGTGTAGTATTTCCTAAGTGGTTTCAAAAATAATATTAGGATCACAACCAAATTCACCATAACATGTTTTAATTTGACATTATTGAGGTGTTTCATGATCAAGAGAAGTCCATTCTTCCTATTTCAATCTTATGTTATCTAATGGACTTGTTTGTTTTGTTTATTTCAACATTTCTCCAATTGTTTCAACTTAACTTGTAAATATTTTTTTCAACCAAAGAGGCCAAGATTTTCAACATTATCAATTGTAAAAAAATGCCATATTATCATTATTATATTGTAGGATATGTTCAATATTTTCATTTTCTACAATCCTATCACATTGTTTCTTATCAGGTTGAAAGTAATCATATTCTTATTCATTCGGTCTGGACTTGTTCAATGATATTTTTCTCATTTATTTAGGTATCCATCCATTGGCACATTAGAATTATGGTTTTTTTCATTTTTGTACCGAACTTATTTTAGGTTCATATATGTTGTTCTTATTTGGAATACTCCCTATTTTCAACATCAAAGGACCATTGATCTACATGTTGATATCATCTCACACCTTGTGGTGGAGTTCTTATTTTTATTTCTCTATTATTTCCCTTAAAATCATCACTTCTTATTTTTTTTGTCTTTCACATTTGAATATATCATGTTTCTTATTCCACAAAAGGCATGTATATATATAGTAAGTTTTAGAATAGACATGTAGAAAACTAATACAAAATTGGAAAAAGGTGAAAAAAGGAGCCCGTATCTAAAATTTGAGCTAAAAATGGAAGGTCGGTGTCATTTGGGATGACGTTAAACTAGGAATGTTGGATAAGGATGAAATGAGTAAATCTAGAATTAGTGTGCTACTCAAAACCTTCTCCCAAAAATTTCACCAAAAATGGACTACATCACTTAGAGAAATGTTGACCCTATTCCTAGATTTGCAAAGGTCCAATTAGTAGGTCTTCATCTACTCAACCTTCTCCTAGATTTGTGTCTTTATATATTGGGCTGATATTAGTTCGCTTACTTCAAACCCCAATTTTAGAATTAACCATGAAATTGAATTGAAACAGACTTGAAACAAAATGGTGTTGTACTGTAGGATAGGATGGATCTAAATTGAATTTCATGAATGAAACGTTTATACCTTATGTTAAATTATTTATGAATATGTTGATGTTTACTTGTAGAGTCGACTTCATAAAAGCCTGATAATGGATGCCATCATGAATGCTTGAAATCTGAAAAATTTCTTCTTATCTTCAATTTTTTGATGACAATTGATCACTTAATTGAATTGCATAGGATGTGCTTGAAAAATTTAAATTATATTAATCAAATGTGGAGGGTAGGATTTATTTCATAGCTCTCCCTCCAAAATGTGTTTGAATTATTTAAGCAGGACACCACAGAGGAAAATTTACTGCTCCCAAAATTTGACTATAGATGATTCACATTTGGGCCCTTTTTGTGGGGTCAAGGGTTCCCCATGCGACCTTGTCTCAATTTTGAGCTAGTTCAACCATAATCAAATGTGATCAGGAATAGAAGGATAGAAATGCTAAAATGAGGCCCAGGTGAGCATGAAATTGTATAAAGATACAATTTATGATTCTATTGAACTCAAGTCAAACTCAATCCTGTAATGAAAATATATACATGAAATATAAAATTTAGGTATAGGAACTATAATTTAAGTTATATTTCATGTATATATTTTCAAGATGTTTGAAAGTGGTTTCAAATCTCTAGGAGTTATAATGTAGATTCTAGGTTTTAGAAACTTACATAAATTTTAGTAATTAGCATGCTCTCTCTCTCTCTCTCTCTCTCTCTCTCTCTCTCTCTCTCTCTCTCTCTCTCTCTCTCTCTCTNCGCTCTCTCTCTCTCTCTCTCTCTCTCTCTCTCTCTCTCTCTCTCTCTCTCTCTCTCTCTCTCTCATGCAAAGGTGACAACAAGAAGTGTGGTATGTCTTATTTCTCCTCTATACTTTCCTTGGATCCTAGATCCTTATTTACACAATGTATTCTACCTATTCAATTGGTAGAGCTACTTACTAACCCTTCCCAATTAAATACCATTCAATTCAAGATCTTGCAATTTTGAGCTTTAGGGACACTAGCCCTATTCCAAGCCAAAAACCATAAGTCTTCACCAGTGACTTCACCAACCCCATCTAATTATTGGGACACTTTCCTTATGTCATAAGGACCAAGAATCACCCTCTGGTTTGGTCCTCCAAATGTCGTACAATACCTATCTAGGACTATCCTAGAATTCCTTGTAGGTCTATCCAGGTGGTTATTTGGACTTGACTTTTCCTTTCGATCACCTTTTAGGAAACTAAGGATATATCCAGATGCCCTTTTGGAAGTTATGTCAAACCCCAAAGCCCTAGACTCCAACTCCACTCCAACAACACCTAACAATCACCAAGTTCGCAGACGTACTTGGCCAAATTAGGCTTGGATATCAAAGCAAGTACTAGAAATTGGGTGCATGGGATTAAAAAAGTGCTTGATAACTCTTAAAATAACTCCCAAAAACTCAAATCCACTCTTATTTCACTCAACTAAACTATCTAACAAACATAACACTTCATTCTCCTTCGTTCTAGGCTGAATACATTGAGATATTCAACCTAGGGCTTGATGCATGAGGGATTTACCCTTCGATCCATCTTCTGAGCTTTTAGAATCCTTAAATATACCATCCTAACTTTCATTTTCTAGGATCTTAGTGAATTCCACCGGACAGAATGAAAGTTAGGACTCCATTAGTGAAATGTGCATCTAGTGAGCCTCTTTCTGGACTGTTTTTGGAAAACTGAATAAAAAACACCTCAAACCAAAACTTAATGACTTCAAAAAAATTGGAAAGTTATGCTAAGATAGAGAGGCTTCAAAAAATAAACTTATTTTTTAGAGATCACACCATACATGGTCGTACAACTCAGAAATGTTCAGAAAAACTCTTCATCTTCCATTCCAAATGCATAAAAACTTCAATACAGAACTTCTAACCATCTACGTTTGAATTAAGCACTTAAAAAAAATTCATATGTGAATTCAGATCAATCCAAAATTCCCTATTACTATTGGGATTCCATCTTGCAACTCTCGAGCAACTTTTGGAAGTTGCACGAGCAATATTTTTGACAACTTTTCAACATTTGGAAAAATCTTGTCTTTTTGCACTCGAAGACTTTTGGAATGAATACAAACCTATCAAATTGACATAATATGCCCAAAATGACATGGATCCAAATATTTAACACCAAGACCTCCTAAAAACATAAAATCATGCTTAAAGCAACTTAAGCCTAACTAGGTGATCCAAATGGACTAAGGCATCTCTAGGCTCATAAGATTGCCTAAGAGATCCTTGACCACACACACGGATCCATAAAAAAAATAGGATGATCCTCTAAGATCAATCCATTTATTACAAACAAAAATCTTTTAGAATGATAGTTAATCAGTGACAGTCATGGGTGCACTGCACCATACTCCCTAAGACAAAATTAACTCAAGTCCCTTGAGGTGGGAGATATTTTAGATTGAAACCAGTCTTCTTGATATCTTCAGGTGTCAACCAGGTATCATACTCCACTGAATGGTGTTTCCATTTGACAAGATATTCATAGAAAGTGGACCTCCTAGTGTTTCCATTTGACAAGATATTCATAGGCACACATGTTGACTTGGTGGTCAATACCCATACACTTCTATCAGTCATCAAGCAACAGTAATAACCAGTATGTTCTGCCTTTATAGAAACATATGTTGACATCAATGACAAAACATGAATGTCAACAACATCAATGGAACCGATTCCAACAAGAGAGAAGTTCAAAAAGAAATAAATAAGGGTAAGGAGGTAGGTAGATAGGTGGAGAGGGAGGGAAAATCTAGAGAGGGGAGAGATAGAGAGGTGATAGACCTATAGCCTAGGGATAAAGGGGTGAGAGACCTAGGGGGTGGAGAGACCGAAAGACATGAAGAGAAATGGTGGGAGGGATAGGTAGTGATCAAGATAATGGAGAGAGAGAGAGAGAGAGAGAGAGAGAGAGAGAGAGAGAGAGAGAGAGAGTGNAATGGAGAGAGAGAGAGAGAGAGAGAGAGAGAGAGAGAGAGAGAGAGAGAGAGTGTGTAAAATAGGGAGATAAAATAATACAAAGGGAAGGAGGCAGGGATAAATACTGGGTTAAGGAGGTAATGCAAGGTAGAGATGGTGGGATAATCCTAGAGAGAGTAGATAGAGGTGAGAGAGAAGAGGGGAAGAGAGATAGGTCTAGAGTTTGGAAAAGATAAAGAGAGTGTGAAAGGAAAAAAAAATCAAGAGCAAAGAAAGGAAAAATAATCCAAGAGTTAATTGTAGAGAAGATTTTTACCATGAGAAATACATAAACTTTGAGCATACACCAAAGAGCCAAGAAAATAAGACAAGAAATTTTAAAAAAGGGAAAAGCATAGAAAAAACCCTTGTGAATTATGAATGAGGCAAATCCAAAGAGAGAGAGAGAGAGAGAGAGAGAGAGAGAGAGAGAGAGAGAGAGAGAGAGAGAGCATCTCTTAAATAGAGATGAGGAGAGGAGTTACAAAGTAACTCACAAATCTATGAATTCCACCATTCATAATATGTGTGTGCAAAGTGGAAACATCCTCTTAAGGAGGATAAACTATTTTCCTTAACAAAGGAATTAAAAATAAATGACATGTCCTCCTACTTGTACTAGAGGACAAAATAAATGTAGGATACCTCGGTTTATCCTAAATTAAATAAATACACCCATGGAAAGATTAAATATTAGATAACAGAGTGAAATAGAGATACTGAGAGAATATTGATAGGATCACATTGATTAATTAAATTTTATTGGTGTAATTAAATATCTACCTAATTAAATTGTTCTTAAGCTTAATTAAGATAATGCATGCATAATAGTTTTCATATGGGGCTCTTAGGAGTTTGTGCCTTTAGTTTCACATGGTGTAGGATAAATTCCACTTTAGGTGTTGATAGTACTTATCACATTATCATCCTCCACATATTGCACATACTTTATTGGACAATGGAGGATGATGCATCTTTGGTAGACAAATGATTCTACCTTGTGTGGGTGATAACTTATCTCCTCCTTATCATAGTCTCTTATTTTCTTTCCTATATAAGTAGGCACATCTATGTTGTACATTGATCAAGGAAGCCATCAGTTATGGTATTGTAGTCCAGTTGATGTCTATTAGCAATATTATCATTCTTGCATCTTGCTGCAATTATCTTGTCAATCTCTTGTGGAAGTTATCTGTGTCTTTCATTTGATCCTAGGGGTGTTATAAATTCACCTAAAACTCTAACATGGTATTAGAGCTCTCTAGGTGTGAAGAATCCTTCTCAAGAGTATAAAATTTGGCTTGATTCGATTGTGGGTGTATAACAGGGTTGTTTGGACATCACAATTATGCCTAGGAGGTTGTTTCAGTGAAAATTGACTATAAATTTTCCTATATTAGGTGAAAATAAAATCTGAAGAAAAAAAATGGACAGATAGGTCATATGACCCACCTACGCAACCTAGTACAACCATAAAAAAACATATTATTTATTCTACATTTTTTTGTGAATTTTTTTTGCAATTTTATTTTATCAAAAATTTTGCTTTTGATGCCCCCTTCCATTGATGTTGTTGGTTAGTGGTGATTGATCAACAAGTATTGTATACTTTTCATGTATCATGGGGTTTGTGGTTAACTCGTCAAGCATTTCCCTAGGTTAACTTGTTCAACATTTCCCTTGGTTAACTCATCAAGCATTTTTAGGGTTAACTTGTTAACCGACCTTGGTAAACCGCCTAAAGGGCCTATAAATAAGTGCCAATTTAACGTGAAATAATCATATTGTAATTTTCTCTTCACTGGATAATAAAAATAACTGGATGGCTATTTCTCTGGTGGATGTATCCTATTATGGGTGAACCACATTAAATCTTTGGGTATGTGCACCAAGTTGTGGACCAAAAAGGGGGGTATAAGTGGACACAATTTTTCTGAAAGCGGGTAAACATGAACTTGGAACATGCGTTTGAGGGTCATTCACTCAAAATAAGAAGATGTGTAAAAAATAAAAATTTTATTACTCTGAATCTAGTTTCTAAAAAACTAAATTTAAAAAAAAAACAATAAGATTAAGAGGGTCAAACCTTGTGCGCATGAAAACATGTTCCTAATTTTTTTGGAAAAACATAACATAGTTGTTTCCGTGTGCGGTACAAAAGATATATTTATATTCATTATTTTTTAAATCCCTTTGGTAGGATGATAGGTAAGAGTGAGATCTAGAAGTTGTCTATTCTTTTGTAATTTTCTGATGAGCATTTTTTTTTCTATGATTTTTTGAACTGATCGTATCGTGAAAATTTGGTACCTGTTTGTGCACTGGGCATAACTTGCATCAAAATAATCAAAAATGAATTTATTTTTTTAAAAGCGTATAGAATCAAGTGTAGAACAATAATATTTAATTTATTTGTAATTTGATTAAATATATCAAAAGTTATTAAAAAAATGGTAGGCATATGTCTGTGAGGACAATCAAGACACTGGTAAAGAAAATTAAAGTTTACTATGCTAATGTTGTCCAAAAATAGAAAAAATTATATGGTTAGAAAGCTAAGAAGATGTATGAGATCATGGTGAAAATTATAAATCTACCCAGTTGACAAATTGTAAACTTGATGAAGATAAAGTCGAGAATTCATCTTACAAGATGAAAAAATGTCTAAAAGAACAAAAATGGAAGGAAAATAAGCCTCCAAGCCTTTGGGTCATTTTTCAAGCTTCTTCCCGAGCCATAACCCGATCGGGTTTCTAAATTTCAAATAACCCAATCGGGTTCTGATAATAAAAAAGTACTTCAAAACCCGATCGGGTTTTGAAGAAGTAAAAACTATTCATTTTATTCTCCATAACCCGAGCGGGTTATGAAGAAACTAAAATAGGCTTTTCTTTCGGAAGCCATAACTTCCACATACGGAGTTCGATTGGCTCCGTTAAAAAAGCATAGGAAAGATCTTGAGACGATCTAACATATGATTAACTAAAATCATCTTTAGTCATCAATAAATTTTTTTCCATCTATTTTAATTAAGTAAGGTATAAAATAGTGTATCATCTTAAAATGGAAGCACTTCCATGTTAAGAGAGTTTAGCCCTCCTTAGGGGACATTTTTGACCTCTACCATATCATCATCCTGCTTCTGCATCATCTCATGCTCCTGTGTTGGTTCAGGGCCCTGATTGGGCCTCTCTGGGCACCTCCTACCCCACCTGGCATATTTTCCAAGGGTTCTGGCCCCCTGGGTCAGGGTCGACCTCGACCCTGACCTGGGTCCCCCTTTCAAATCAGGAAACTTGTTGGCTGTCGGGGCTCATCAAAAATTTAGTTTTCCTGCTTCCGGGTCGGATGTTTCAGGTTCCAAAATATTGAATCCTAAATTATATTTAATATAGGTCATTTTCTAAGGGAATGGGTCTAATTAGAATTTAATTATCCTATGTCGGACTCCTTAGAAGATTGTGCCCTAATTTCATATAAAAGGAAGCCTCTTTCTCTCATTTTCTCTAAGTCTTCTAAGTGCAAAAATCTCTAATCAAGATTTTGTCAAGAAGAAAAAAGGTTCAAGCATCCATTTCCAAGCTCTCAAGGTGTTCAAGTCTTCCTCTCAAGCATTCAAGTTCTCCATTGAAGATCAAGGATTCAAGCTTTCAATC
>MU224995.1:520060-571374 GCA_018584345.1 Thuja plicata
CATGGTGGTGTGATCTTCCTTCAAGATCCTTTGTGCATCTTCAAGACTCTTTCATCATCTCTTCAAAGTGGATTTCAAGCATACAATCATGGAGGTTTATGGTTCCTATTGAGTTCATGCTCTCATACTTACATACTTGCATACATTTGAATTTCAATTACATATCTATCTGAGTATCATAGCTTCATTATTAGATTCAATTCTACTACTTGCTAGCATTTTGTACTTTACTGATTTCAAGGTTAATTTCTAAATCGGGGTTTGACTAAGGCAAACCCCTCCCCCCCAACAAACAATCTCCTTTTTCTTTCAGGTACAGGTACAGAACAGTTGATTTGAGATGAGATTTGGATACCCTTTTCGACAAACTTTCGAGATCTGCGAACAAAGTCACTTTCAGATCTGTGTAGGTCAGGGTCAATATTATTGGGTCAGGGTTGACATTTGTGGGTCAAGGTTGACCTTTTTCCTAAGACAAAATTAGAATGGAAAAATATTTATGGGTTTTGTTTGGCTTTGCGTTCCGGTTCAGGATCAACTGTCAATTTTTCCAGAAACTCAATACAGACCTCAGAAAACAACATTCTTTGATCTGCAACGTTTCAAGGTTAGTGCGTTTCTCATATCTCTTCAATTAATGTCATATATCATTTCTATGCATATAATTAATAGAATTTAAGGTATCTCCTTTGTTATTCTCCCTTCCAAATAGTTGATTCATTTGTGTATTAGCCCTTCTTTGGAGTTGATCAACTTGGATCTTCCATTTGCGCATTTGGGAATAAAAGAGGAACATCTTATCTTCTCCTTAATCACAATTGCAATACTTAATCAATACAATTCAATTAGAGTTAAGGAATGCAATACATTCTAAGCAACTCAAAGGACAATTTACACATCAACACCTTACATTTCAAGATAATCAATCACATCCCAATCAACCCTTCTTAATACAATATATATTTTTAATAAACACATCTCTATCTCAATCCCCTTTATATTTTTATATGTACAATCCATCCATCAATCCAAACCCCCAATTTCATATTGTAAAAATAGGTACTCATTATTGCCCATACATGCAACATATAGGAAAATGAGTATGATCTCTCTCTCTCTTAGAGAGAGAGAGAGAGAGATATGTATGCAAGATCATGAGGGGCCAAACTATGCTCTTAAGTGGCAATGAAAAATCAACAAATCAGGGTTAGTCAACATGACGTGAAAATTTCAACTAGCTATCAACCTAGTATCAACCTAAATTTCAACTAGGGTTAGTCAACTTGACGTGAAAATCTCAACTAGCCATATGAGAATGTATACAATTATTTACACACCTAGTTCAGGGTTAAAAGAGAAGATCTACTCGAAGCTTATAGGGAGTGTGTGAACCAAATTAGAGGGAGTTACAAGAAAAAATGGGAGTTTATTGAGCAGAAAGGGTCCTCTGATTTCAAGGTTTATAACTGTGTTGAATATATGGGGATGAGAGGAGGTAAAGATGGTGTAGAATGTGGTCTTTCATTCAATATTCTATTTATAGAGCAGTTAGTTTATCTGGAAGCCAAAATAGCTCAGCTTGAATGTAATTTTGATTGGAAACAAGTCTGCAAATGTGATTTTGTTGATGATAGTCAGGAGGGGGCCATTAATTATGGGCTCACCAAAAAATTGGTCATTATTCAGGGCCTCTTGGCACTGGAAAAACATTTACCGGGTTGCAAATTGTAAAGGGTTTGCCTCATAAGATTTCAAATTCCTTTGGTCCCATTCTCATAGTGTGCTTTACTAACAGAGCTCTAGATCAATTTTTGGAGGGAATATATGAATACGAGAAAAGTCAAGCAAGGTTAGGATCTAGAACTTAGAGCTCAATTCTTAGCAAATGTACTCTTGACCAGGAAAAAGAGAGCAATATCATATTATTTTCTTTGGTAAGAAATATAGAATTCCTAATTTGAATGTAAAAACATCAGAAAATATAGGATTTATTAACATTCCAAACAAAACTTGTGTTGCCCTTTCCAGGGCTAGAATTGGTCTGTATATCTTTGGAAATGCCAGGCTAGTCTCAGACAATTCTCTAGTGTGGAGTGATATCATAAAGCATTTTATAGATAATGGGTATGTTGGTAATGGAATACCACTATACTGTCCTAAACATCCAGATGATGTTGGACATGTTGTTACCAAATCTCATGATTTAAGGAGGTATGGCGATGGAAGTATGAACTTTTGTACTAGGAAATGCAAAGAAAAATTAATTTGTGGTCATCTTTGTACCAAGAAATGTCATCATGGAGGACATGTGAGTATTGAATTTGCAAGGCCCAATGTATGAAGAAGTTTGAATTTTGTGGACATGTCTGCAGGAAGGTCTGTCATGCAACTTCCTATGACCCCTTTCGACACATTGGAATAATCAAGTGTGTCTGAAGGTCGTAGAACCCCTTAGGACACACTTGAGTGTTCTAATGTGTCGAAAGGGGTCATGGGGAGTTCCTAGGGGTCCTAGTACGCCTTATCACACGTTAGGACCCCTAGGAAGTCCCCATGACACCTTTCGACACATTTCAACACTCAAGTGTGTTCCAAGAGGTTGTAGGACCCATTACGAAACACTTGAGTGTTCTAATGTGTCAAAAGGGATCATGGGGACTTCCTAGGAGTCCTATTATGCTTTATCACGCGTTAGGACCCCTAGGAAGTACCCATGACCCCTTTTGACACATTGGAACAATCAAGTGTGTCCCAAGGGGTCCTACGACCTCTTGGGACACACTTGAGTGTTCCAATGTATCAAAATGGGTCACGGGGACTTCCTAGGGGTCCTAACGCGTGATAAGGTGTACCTTCCAATCTTTTATTAATGTCTTGTTCAATTTCACTCACTTGAAACACCTATGTACTAGGAGGGTATTATATTGCAATAACTATGTACGAAAGGTTGGAAGATTGCACAAAAAATCATGGATGGTCATTGAAAGAAGCAAAGGCAACCAATCGGACATTTAAAAAAATTCATGGGCGGCCATTGAAATAAGCTATTTTGCTGGAGGGAAGAGCAGAAAACTTTCGCTAATTTGTAATGGCCCAAAGCGAAGGGAGAAACTCTACTTCCAAATGTATTTCAGGTTGCCCATCTATACAGTTTGGTGAAAAAGGGTGTGCATTTTCTGATTCCTACTACTCCAATTGTTACCTAAGGGTCCTAACACGTGATAAGGCATACTAGGACCCCTTAGGACACACATGAAGATTGCAGAAAAAATCATGGATGACCATTGAAAGAAGCAAAGGCAACCAATCGGCCATTTAAAAAAATTCATGGGCGGCCATTGAAATAAGCTATTTTGCTAGAGGGAAGAGTAGAAAACTTTCGCTAATTTGCAATGGCCCAAAGAGAAGGGAGCAACTCTACTTCCAGATGTATTTCAGGTTGCCCATCTATACAGTTTGGTAAAGAAGGGTGCGCATTTTCTGATTCCTACTACTCCAATTGTTACCTAAGGGTCCTAATGCGTGATAAGGCATACTAGGACCCCTTAGGACACACTTGAAGATTGCAGAAAATCATGGATGACCATTGAAAGAAGCAAAGGAAACCAATCGACCATTTAAAAAAATTCATGGGTGGCCATTGAAATAACCTATTTTTCTAGAGGGAAGAGCATAAAACTTTCGCTAATTTGCAATGGCCCGAAGCGAAGGGAGAAACTCTACTTCCAAATGTATTTCAGGTTTCCCATCTATATGGTTTGGTGAAGAAGGGTGTGCATTTTCTGATTCCTAATGCTCCAATTGTTACCTAAGGGTCCTAATGCATGATAAGGGATACTAGGACCCCTTAGGACACACTTGAAGATTGTAGAAAAAATCATGGATGACCATTGAAAGAAGCAAAGGCAACCAATCGGCCATTTAAAAAAATTCATGGGTGGCCATTGAAATAAGCTATTTTGCTGGAGGGAAGAGCATAAAAATTTCACTAATTTTCAATGGCCCGAAGCGAAGGGAGCAACTCTACTTCCAGATGTATTTCAGGTTGCCCATTTATACAGTTTGGCGAAGAAGGGTGTGCATTTTCTGATTCCTACTGCTATATTTCACTCACTTGAAACACCTATGTACTAGGAGGGTATTAAATTGTAATAACTACGTACAAAAGGTTGGAAGATTGCAGAAAAAATCATGGATGGTCATTGAAAGAAGCAAAGGCAACCAATCGGCCATTTAAAAAAATTCATGGGCGGCCATTGAAATAAGCTATTTTTCTGGAGGGAAGAGTAGAAAACTTTCACTAATTTGCAATGGCCCAAAGCGAAGGGAGCAACTCTACTTCCAGATGTATTTCAGGTTTCCCATATATACAATTTGGTGAAGAAGGGTGTGCATTTTCTAATTCCTACTGCTCCAATTGTTACCAATTTGTGCCTCCTAAATATTTTGAAGATTACCATACATGTATTTTATACGAACTCCATGGGGTGAAGGAAGAAAATGAAATACTTAGGGCAGAGGGTGACAAACAATTTGGAATTACTAAAAATCTGCGAGAAGAGATGAGATTATTGCGAGAAGAGGGGGAAAATCAACTAGGTCAAATTATCCAAGCCCTGAGACAACAAATTTCATCATTGCGTGTAGACAGCGAGAAGCAATTGGGAACAATTCAAAGAATGCAAAAATAGATTGAAATCTTGCATGCAGAGGAAGCGAAACAAAGTGAGAGTACAGAAGAGGAGATTGGGTTTCTTCAGAAAATCTCAGGCAAAGCATTGGCTAATCTAGATGTCACGCTCTGTGCTTCTGATGGTTCAACATTTCAAGTGCATTCTTTCATTCGGGTGAGTTCTCTTTTCATTTTCCCTAGTTTTAACATTCCTAGGGGTCCTTACGCGTGATGAGAGAGAGAGAGAGAGAGAGAGAGAGAGAGAGAGAGAGAGCATACTCATTTTCCTATATGTTGCATGTATGGGCAATAATGAGTACCTATTTTATACCTTACTTGATTCAAATGGACGGAAAAAAAATATTGATGACTAAAGATTATTTTAGGTTAATCATGTGTTAGATCATCTCAAGATATTTCCTATGCTTTTTGAATGGATTCAATCGGACTCCGTATGTGGAAGTTATGGCTTCCAGAAGAAAAGCCTATTTTAGTTTCTTCATAACCCGCTCGGGTTATGGAGAATAAAATGCATAGTTTTTACTTCTTCAAAACCCGATCGGGTCAAAACCCGATCGGGTTTTGAAGTACTTTTTGCTTTTCAGAACCCAATCAGGTTATTTGAAATTTAGAAACCCAATCGGGTTCAAGATAGATTGAGTTTTTTTATAATATTTTCTAGGCTTGGTTACCAAGCCTAGAATAATTTTGAATTTTCAATAACCCGATCGGATTATATAAAATTTGAATTTTTTTTAAAGATGTGTCCACTTTTTTGGTCCACAACTTGGTGCACATACCCCTTTGTGTTATTTATTTTTCTTTCTTCTCTATTTCTGCATTATCTTAATATTGTGTATTTCTCATATCTACCTAAATCCTAACAACTGGTATCAGAGTAGTGTATATTTCACTAATTTGGCATGAAATCTCATATTTGAGTGGGAGCAATGATAGAGGAAGGCATGCTTAAGGTTGATAAGTTCAACGGCCAAAACTATCAGTTATGAAAGATGCAGCTAGCTAGATTATCTATATTAGAACAATCTTTACTTACCGTTGGGTGGAAAAGAAAAGAAGTCAATGACTATGTCAGATGAACAATGGAAATTTCTTGATAGGAAGGTACTAGGAGAAATATAGTTGTGTCTAACACCATCAATGAATTTCAATATAGAAAAAGAAACAACATCGGAGGATCTAATGAAGGCATTAGACAAACTGTATGAGAAACCCTCAACCTTGTTAGTTGAGAAATTGAGCTTCAATAAAATTATGACTCTTTGCCCCTAATATCCTATCTATCAATCAACAGTTGAGAAAACTATGATAATTCCTCTCTGAATTTTAAAAGGTACTACTCCCTTACATGATTGTGCAATGTTTTTTTTTCTAACTTACTAATCGAATGGGTGTGCTTTTTACCAAAAAGAGGGAAAGGTACTAATAATTACCCATCGCCATGAAATAACTGTGAACACCAAGCTGAAAACTTTCTATCAAAACTTTTATATATGCATGAAATTAATTTACACCACCGTTATCTTCACACAATGCTAGTTCTAAAGTTACAGACAAATTTACTCTACTGATATAAATAATGAAATGTATAGAAAGTGAATAGTATTATAAAGAACACCGCAACATATTGAGCAAAAACAAAGTTCTACTTCAATCAGATTCGTTCACCTAGTAACATTCATTGATCACTATTCAGAAAAGAAAGAGATTTTATGTCATGAACAACAGTAGTCCAAAATTTGAGTCTCACTCAGTTATCAAAGTAACAAGGGGAAATTCTGAAACAAACTCTCGATCCTTTGCATTGTCATTCATTTCAATATATATCATTTTCAACTTTCCAAAGAAACTGTTACCATCTACTTTAATTGGTGACCTTTTCAAATACAAAATAAAATTAAGGTCTTTAAATACATGATATTAAAACATAAGAGAAATAATAAAAATAGAAAATACCAGGCACCTGTCATGATGCTTCCCCTTCGCCTTCCTTTGTAGGTGGTTCTTGAGATGCCTAGTTCTCCTTGTATGCCTACAAGGCAGTTACAACTATTATAATCTTGTCATGTTCAGGAATGACTACATTTGGATTCCTGATAGTCTAGTATGCGAACTTCTCCTTATTCTATTTTTCTTTGGCAATGAAGGTTAGGTGATGATTATTGCAACACATCATGAGAGAATCAATTATTTCCAATTTATTATATTCATCCTTACATAAAATGAGGGGATTACTAATAGAATCAATGTTATTATGGTATTGCTTCTTCAAATCCATTACAGTGACAATCCTTGAATTGTCCTTCTTTTGCATTTCATATCCAAGGTCATTAAAATAATGGATTATCTGCTCTATCATTTCCTTCGCTTCATTTAGGAGCTTGTTCATATATGTTACACTTTTCTGTACACACTCACATTTATAATCCAAACAGAACATATTCTTATTTGAAGTGGGATCCAAAATGGCATCAGAAGTGTTTGACATTTGAGAAGACAAGGGTGTCAACAATGACTTTAGGCTCTCCAAGAATAGTTCCACCATGGTCATCAATTGATCTTTGTCCAATTTTATTTTCTTAATCCTTTTCTTCACCCTCTGATTTGAAAACTGCCATAGGTCTACATCTAAATCGGGTTCACCTGTATTAATCCTGGTAACATTAAAATCTGAATGAGTAGATGTACCGAGCTCCTTTTGAACCTTAGGTTGAGAAATTTCTAGAAACATGTGGCTTGTCTTCTCATCCTCTACAAGACGAGAGGTATTCTTTAATTTACTGTCATTGGGCACTGAGGAACCATGTAGTACCTGAGCCATGACATATTTTAGAATACACTTGTCAGCTTCTCTCTTCGTCTTATTATCTAATGTGGCTTGAAGCCATGAATGAGTTTCTAGGACTTGTGATGCAACTTTTAATTTATCAGGAGACAAGAATATAGTCCTTTTAATTGGCGGGGTGGTAGTATTTGAAATTTATGTAGAGAAGGGAAATACCTTTGCTATCTTACCTAAATTAGGATAAGCCTACTGAGAGTCTTGAGCCAGTTGATTCTCCTTTCCTTCCTACTCTCCCTTGTTAGGAACCTCATCTTTAGTCATCAAAAGCTGGCAAAGTGCCTGCTCCACAGGTGGGGGGAATTCCTGATCCCTTCTCTGGTGGTTTCCCATCACCACCTCAAACAGAACAAGATGAGATATTGGCTTGCGTACTTGAAGTGGTATTTTTATGAATGAGGGGGGATGTCAATCCTTGACCAGATGATGTCAGATAGTTATGGTTGTATATCCTTTTTCCCCTCCTCTCTTCTTTACTAGCCAAGCTTTAGTCCTTCTGAGAACAGGGGTTGTTCTCACATCCAAGTCATCAATCTCAAGGGAATCCCAATTTATTTGTTCCAATGGACTATTTTGTATCTTTGAAAAATAATAGGGATCAATTATATCATAACCATCATCTGTGATGTCGACAATGTCAAATGGGAGATAATACTCTCAATTTTTCTCGATGGGCAACCTGGACCAAGCTCTCTTTCGCACTTCATATTCATCCACACAAATAGCCTAGTAGTCTTCTAATATGGGATTATGATGATATGTCGATCCTAGGTGTAGGTTATCTCTTACAAAATTACTCGGATCAAATTTCCCCTTATAACATCATAGGTCTCCATTGTGTACTTGCATGCTGCTTGGTGACATTGATATCATTCGAAGACGACTGGAAGGAGTATGCTCCTAATGAATTGGAAAAGGAATCCCAGCTTTGTGCCTTTCCACGCACCTTTTGTTCACTTTGTAGACCTATCTACATATTTTAACCATTATTATTTTGTCATCTATGTATCTAGGTAGCTTCCAAGGGAAATCGTCGAATGCACCAATTTTGATATAGGTGAAAGTAGGAAACTGAATGAAGTAGATACCATAGGTTTGGATCAACACGACTTCTTCAAAAGATATCCTCTGTTCCAGACACCCCTGCAGTTCCCTAACCAATTTCATAGTGAATGTGTCATTCACCCTCCTAAAATTTTCATAACTATTTTGTAATTGCAAGCTAGGATAGAAATCATAAATTTGAATGTTGTCTTCAAATTCTTGCACATGATCCAATATGGGCCAATATTGGGTACATGCTAAGGATTAAACCAGATATGAAGAGAATAGAAGAACCTATCTAGAGGTAAGGATGTGATCAATCGATGTATTATATTACTTATTATCTCCGCCCAATCAAGGTATCCTGGCCCAACAAAAAATATCCACACAAAGAAGAACGTCCATTCATCTAGGCTAATAGTGTCCTCATCACCTCTCAACCTGTGCAAGAGCACTATAATGTTTACAATATTTTTGTTAATTAATGTATGGAGGATTGTTTTTGGTAGCTTGGATTGGACCTTACTTGTTGGGTAGAACCAGTTCTTTGCAATTTATGTTCTATAGACATCCTTCTTTAGACTAGATTCGCTCTAAGATGAAGTGAAATCCCACTTTGCATACTCACCCCTTACTGGTAATTGAAAGAAATTTTGTATTGTCTCTCTATTAGGGTGATGAGAACCTTTTCATCTTGGGTTTTAATCTCCCTCGTATTCAGATTGTATCTATTTATACACTCCATCATTATGTCCACACTTTGCACGGCAACAGAAAATCTAGTGACCTCTAACACTCCACTTTCTACTAGTTTCAGTGATTAGGTGTATATTAGGTTGTTTGATCCTTCCCCATAATTATTTTAAATTTACATGTCCTAATTTGGTATCCCCAATCTCATCCAAGCAACATTTGAGCCCATTTAAATAGTCCTACCCAGGGTGTTTGAACCTCGTGATTAATTCAATCTAAAAGCTGACAATCTAACCACCTTAGAATTAACCGAAATAGAACTCTAACAACATCAGGAAGCAATATGAACTTACTGGTTTGAGTTTGCATTAACCTTGAACAAAATTCTTGATGTCCTAGCTTGCTTTGTTGTCATCAGTTTGATCCTTGCCAGTTGATTAAAATCTTCCTTCAAATACTTTATTAAGATCTTCTTAATTGCATTTTCTGGTGTCATTAATGCATGTCATTTCATAAATTAAATGTTCAAACCACCTTACAACCATTTGGGACATGTCAACTTTTGTGTTTGAAAATGAATGTTATTTTTTTGTGTTGTCAAGCTCGAACAGTGGAAATGGAACTCCCTCCTAGCCTTATGACATCCTGCTCATATCCTTTTCTTTTTACTCACAATAGTTTTGTCCCTAGTGTTGGGCTCCGAAGGTTTTTCTTGAACTGAAGTTTTCCCCCACCTTGTTTTCTTTGTAAGCCCCATGTTCTCCTCAACTTTGAACAATAGCCACTTATCTCAACTTTCACTTTTCCACTATGAGCTTCGTCTTTCACTGACTCTTCCAGAACTGAGGCAGTGAGGGTTCCAGAACCAAAACTAAGTCATTCCTTTCTTTGTAAATCCTGCGGTCTCCAACACTTGATCCTTTCCTTGGTTTTTGAAAGTTCCATTTCACTTGTCAGATCCTAATGCATGCTCTAGAACAAAGCCTTATTTCTTCCCTATTGGAGGTCGCATGTCTTCGAAGCTTCATGTAAGGAACTTTTCTTCCATCGTTTATTAGTTCCAATTTCCTTGTCGAGTCCCGACTACACTTTTGGAACCTCTTGCAGGCTCCAATGACTATTCAGGAACAATAAAATTATGTCGCTTCCTTTCCAAATTTATACTTTCTTTTATTTTCTTTTCTTCCCATGGTTCTAAGTGGTGTGTTGGGTTTTGACAGGTGTTTAGGAAGTGATCAAAACCTCTGATCAACTTGATAAAAGACTTGAATAATCATCATTTTGAGAAGATGCCAACTTAACAACATCTTAAGAGAAGTTCATCGGCATTTGCATATTAAAACATATTAAGGGAGAAATTTGGGGACGCAAGAGGTATAGACAAGGTTTGAATTACTATGTCATATTTTGATGGCTGTTCTAGAACTATTTCTGGGTTTCGACCAACTGAAAAGAATACACAAAAGACGTGAAATTTGAAAAAAATGGATCAACTCTTATCATTTTACTTGGGGAAGAAAATGGGGCAACATGCCTCAAATAAGGTATTTCTTATGAAACATTTATTTAATATGAATATGCCAGAAGGTGGGCTAATTAGTGATCATCAAAATGAGTTTAGCACAATTACTAGCTAGCTAAGTTCTGTAAAGGTAAATTTTGATGATGAGAATAGGGCTCTCTTGATTTTATGCTCATTGCCTGAAATTTGGAATAGCTTGGTCATGGATATAAGTAACTTTGTCTCTGGTTCAAACACTTTAAAGTTTGATGATCTCATTTGTGTTATCCTTAGCGAGGAAATGTGATGGAAAAGCGTAGGTGAGACATTAGGTAATGCATTGACTACTCAGAATAGGGGACGACATAGGGAAAGAGGAAAGATCATAGGTAATCGTGGGAAATCTATAAAGGGAAAATCTAAATCTAGGGTAAATGTGGAGTGTTGGAATTGTGGAAAGAAAGGACATCTGAAGATAGATTTCAATGGTCTTAAAAAGGAAAACAAGGGGATGGACAACAAGAAAATAACAAAGAAGCAAATTTAGCAGGTGATGTGTTACAAGATGCTTTGATTCTTTCTTTAGATAATATTACTAACTCTTGGATGTTATATTAAGGGGCCTCATTTCATGCAACACCCCATAGAAAATATTTTCTAGACTATGTTCAATGTGATTTTGGACAGGTTTATTTAGGTGATGATGAACCATGCAAAATTGTTGGAAAGGGAAACATATAGATAAAATTACCAAATGAAAATAAATTGTTGTTAAAATAGGTGAGACGTGTTCTTGATTTGAGAAGAAATTTAATATCAGCGGGACTATTGGAAAATGATGGTTGCACAGTCATATTCGTAGACAATTCATGGAAGGTTACTAAAGGTTCACTGGTAATAGAAAAAGGGGGAAAGGTAGGTACATTGTATTTATGTACTGGTAATACTGATTATTCTATTTCCCTAGCTTCTACAGGAATAAAGGTACCTAATATATGCACGTTGACTCCTTTGAAATCTCAATTCATGTGTATTGTTTCATAATATGGTTATTTAATGAATATAATAAATATCTTATCATAAAAATATTTGAAATCATCTATATTTTAAAATTATATATAGTCATCCAATGAAAAACTCACTTTCACCTCTGCATACAATAAAAATTAGTTTTCTTACTCCATGGTTTGGTTTGAGAAATTCTATTTATTTGACTACAAACATTACTGAAACCATCTTCTAAAAGGCTTTTCTTGCTTTAGCATAAATCCACTTAGCTGCAAGAAGCTTTCTAGTGTAGATGTTGTAATGAAATATTCTATTGATTCATTTAGATTCATTTATTCTCTATACTATTGCCTTGTAATCTTTTGTTAGGTTTTTACACTACACACAAGAATTGATGCCAAAGCTTGTTATCCTAGTCAAAAATTTTGTCATCATATTGTTTGCATGGAACTCAAAAGATTTATATTACTATAATGATTGTCCCTTACAATTCATATAGAACCATGGTAAATACATATCAATAAACACAGTGTGTGTGATATAAACTTGTTGTCATGGTTTCTTCAACAACCAAATTTTCAAAAATTTGCCAGTCATGGCTGAGGTTATTCGTGGGGTCAATTGATCTATATATTTGCACATATTTTCCATGATCCTTCAGTCAAGTTTTCAAAATCTCATCATTTTGGGTCATGAATAATTCAAAACATGTCATGATCCGAGCTTGAAAAAGAGTATTAATTCATGGGATTCCTAGTGTTTTCATGTTTCCAAACTCCCCGTATCATTGTCAGCTTTGTGTCGCACTTTGAATTTCTCAAATCGGAGCTGCAAGTCAAAAGTTACACTATCTTGAAGTTGGTGTTTGAATTTTAAATTTATTTAAAAATTCAAATTCAAATTCAAATATTGAAAAAAAAAATAAAAAAATCTTAAGAAAGTTTAAGGGTTAAGGGTCAACATCGGTCAACATTTTGGAAACGGCTAACAAATGGTCTTTGATTTGACCATTTGATAGCATTTACTAATGAATTTAAAAATTAAAAACAACTGCTACATAGTTTGTAAATTAATTAATAAATGCAATCAAATTGTCAAATCAGAGACCATTTGTGCATAGCATTTCCCAACATTTCATCTTGATAAACAATGCAACTGGATCCCAAACCTTAACTTTTAGTAAATCTAAGAATTAGAATCTTAACTTTTGCCAAATTTTTGCCCTAATCCCAACCTTATGAGATTTTAAGATTTCAAGATCCAAACTGAAACTCCAACTTAGCATAACTACCGTGTGCCAATTTTGGGAAAGGTGCAACTAATATATATAATAAAAGAAAGTTCAATAACTTGTACAAAAATCTCCATAGCTAATATGTGTATAACTATTTAAGCATGGATTTCTGAGTTGTTTGCCCATTTTCCGTACCAAGATAATCTTGCTGAATGCAGAGTTGGATAATCATTTCCAAGATAGGAAGGAGCCGCCACATACAAAATCTCTCATCCTCCATCATAACTCGCGACAACCAGAGGTATAGAATTGATCACAATCATTCATCAAAATACGAAGGGACACACATTTTTGTTAAGAACGATAGTTGTGAAGGCTTGGCTTGACGCGCATGCAGAAGTATCGAATCCAAACATCGCCAACCTGACCATCAAACCCACTATTGATTAAAGTCCATGGACTGAACGCAAGAGAGTTGAAATGAGAGGTGTGTATGTTGTGAAATATTTAGCAGAATGCCTAAACAAGGATGACGTCCCATGTAATTTGATGGTGCAAGAAATGCACATCAAGCATATGAGCTGCCTAACCGAGTGCCTCTGAGATATACTATCTAAATGAATGACAGATATCTAATTTCTTATGAGGGACACCTCATAGAATGCGATTATTGTCCAAGGCACCTAAGATGGATTTGTTGAAAATCCTTTATAAACTTCTAAGGTAATGCGGTGGACGACTGTATAGCTGAATTCTGCAATCTTCACCAGTATTTTCTCTTCCCGTGCATGCCAATGTGGAGGTTTTGGGATGAGGTATAATCATCCATCAAACTGCCAAATAAGGAAGAAGCCTCTGGAATGAATGAAGGCATGATATGCAGATAACAAACATCATGAAAGGGGCTTTAGATATTTCAATTACAATTGGCAGGTGTAAAGCCAAATTCTTCAACATTAGTCAACATTCCTCTTGCTTAACCATGGTGACTTCAATACAAGCAGTGATACCTTCATTCCATCAGTGATTCAGTTTTGAATCAACCTATTTAATTTTCCAAAGGAGTAATTGAAAAAACAAAAACAATGAAATACAATTGTGAAGGCAAGGAGCCACCTTCAATATTGAAATGCACACTTTCTGAAATAGCGGATACAAAATTGGGACATATTGACATTGCTGATTTTTGGCAAGCAATAAGCAAGGAGGATAGGTTGTCATTGGCCCAGAGAATACTAGATAGTGGATTAGCACATGCAACATGTTACCCTTTCGCAGTACAGTGTCTTGAGGTGGTTCTAGAATGCATGAAGGCCTATGAGCCAGATACTAGAGAATTAAGACATCAGAAAGAAAGGTGGTAGCGAGATTGGATCCGGTCTCCATCTCTATTTCATTCAGACTGCCAATTATAAATGAGTTCACAGAGATTTCTATAGAGAGTGCTCAAGGTTATTATCATCAAAACAAAAAGAAATGTTTGAACACCATAGCTAGGAGTTGGTTGGACTGGTCAAGGAAAGGACAGTCACAATTGCCCAAAACACTGCCCAGGACACTCTTTACCAAAGACATCTCGAATATGATAGTTCTTCTCAATAGGTTAGTTGGAGATGCAAGTGTTGAATGTTTTCAAGATTGGATGTTTTTATACATCAATATAATAACTATTGGCATGCAATTCATTTATTGGGGAGAAATAATAAATGATTGTCTTCATAACCAATTAACTCAATTTGGGTTAAATTAGAGGTTTCATATGTCTTCTTACCTCATGTATGCAATTTCCAGCATGAAAGCTTGGCCAGGTCTCACTGCTCATGGAGAGTATAATGAAATCACTCAAATCTACAATCACTACCCTTAGCTTCAGTTAAAATAGAGTAATGTACATTTTTGCAAGGTGAATGATGCCTTTGCCATGCTCACAGCTAGAGAATCATAGGGAAACATAGGACTCTAAATATCTCTTGAAGTAGCTAGTCTTGTCAAAACATATGAAATTTATTTCACGCAATTTCCTCATTTCACCTACACTCAGGTTGGAGGCTTTCAGGAATGTCCCTTTATGCTCCCTCGCTTTGTTGACGATAAATTGGTACTTACAGAAGTCTGCAGGAAAATTGGTCAAGTGAATAAAAGTGTAAAAATAGGGGAGTGAACCTTATTCCTTTCCTGATCGGCATAGGACACTATAACTACAATTCTTCATGGGATGCACAAAATATTGAAAGGTCTATTGTTAAGTTGACTCTTTACTCTTATGAGAGTCGGTTCCCATTTGATAGTAAAGATATGCTAAGAATCATTTGGTACTAGGACCTGGGTATCTTCACTTCCCAGCTATGGAATATTATTGGGAAGATTGTGAAGAGGACTTTGAGGTAAGAAAAAGAGACTGGATGAGGTTCACAGTCCAACAGGTCATTGATTTTAAAATGGGATGGGACAGGCGTACAAGAGGCTGGATCATATTTGATTGATCCTTTATATTTTCAAAGGATTCAGTTGTTAGAATTACCTTATATTAGTTGGTCTCTACCAGAAGTGAAAAAATATGAAAGAAAGGACTTTCTATGTCATCCAAAGAACAGAGAAATGGTTAAAGGGTAAATTCAAAGAAGCCACAAATACTAAATCAGCAGGGAAAGGTAATTCTGCTAGGAACAATAATTTTCAAGAAGGCACATCTAGGACAACCACCTCTCATGTTTCACCTACTACTGCTGGTTTACAACAAAATGCACAAGGAGGGGGTGATGACGAAGATCCCAACAAGAGAGTGAAATTGGCTTCAGCATGTGAACTATATTCTACAATTAAAAAGAAGAGGTCCAAACTTAAAGGAAAGACCCTCAATCCCATACATGAAATAGTAAATGAAGTTCATGAAATGAATACTTTTCCATCATCATTTGTAGATGAAATGGTCCATTCTTTGACTTCTCCTACAGTAACCTCATCTCATCATGATGTTAATGTGTCTCATGAAATCTCATCCCTAGACAATACAATTGAACAAGTGCTCTCACCTATGGTTTCAAATCCTCTAGAAGAAATAGAACCATCTGTAACTTTCTCAACCTCCTGGCTGCAACAATGTTTAGAAAGAAACAAAAGAAGGTTATTCAATTGGAAACACCAAGCATATATGCAGTCACTGATTTGATACATAAAGGTGCAAAAGTGAAAAAGACCAAAGTGGATTCCAGGTTGACTGTGAACCCAACTACATGAAACTTATTTGTTGAAGTTGCATAACCTATTTCAGAAAAGAATGTCAATGAATCAAAAGAATCTGATTTTAATATAGCTCAAGTAGATCTAGGCCGGGTTACACATGAAGGTAAAGTTCATAATTTCCAAGTGTCTGCAGCAATCCTAGTTGAACAATCAAACAGGGATAAGCAAGCTAAAGATCAACTTAAGCATCAAGTCCAAGCTTTTTCTTCATGTCTGTGATCAATGGTAGGTGATCATTTACAACTCTCGAGTCCTCTTCTACAGGAGCAACTATTGATCCTAAAGATATATTAGGTAAAGGTACCATTGAGAACATTCAAAAGTGCCAAACCTATGACAAAATGGTAGATGATTGGATCAGTCACATGAACCAACAAGCATCTAATTTGTTCAACAATATGAAAAGCATGTATGTGAAAGCAGCTTAGATAGAAAAAGGAATCTTGAAGGAGCTAGGAATCATCAAAGAGCAAAAATTGTTTTGGAAAGAATTATTGGTAACCTTAAAGAGATTAAGGAAATGGACAGTAGTACAGTCGAATCTCTTAAATTGTTTCCAAGTGATGAAGATGAGCAAATTGATATGTGGCTGGAAAATATCGAGTGGAAATGCATAAATATGGATCAGCTAAGAGGGGAACAAGAATTTTTTTTGTATAATTGTAAACAAATCAAATTCAAAGCCTTGGGTAATTTTCCAACAGTTATTGATGAATTTCCAATCAATGAGGAAATACAAGATCCAGATGTGTCTTCCATCCTAAAGAGTGTGGAATTAAAGATCAATTTAGAACTTAATGATAAACAACACTTAGGTGTTGATATTATGATGGGTCTAAGTATTCTTTCAATGGGATTAGATTCGTGTATCTTTTATTTTCTAGGCTACAACAAGAATGTGGATGAAATTTGGCGAGATCATGAAAGATGCAAGCTAAAGATGAAAAGTGTAATTATTATTAAAACAAATAAGTCCTTAGCTCAAGTAATTAAATATTTATGAACATACAAAGAAGGGACATCACAACCTTAATCTACTAATCATAAAATCATAATAGGAGACACCAGTGTAAGTGCTTGAGAGTTAATCTTAAAAGTCAGCTAAAGTTGCTTTTTGGCCTTATTTGTATATTTTATAAATTGTCAACTTTAGGACTGATTTTTGGTTTGAGTTAAGACCCTAAATTTTCTTTGGTTAAGGTTAGGATTTAAAAGTTGGAGCTGTATAAAGTTGGAATTAGTTATGAAATGCTTTTTAAGTTTCCAAACTCTAAATTTTTAGGTAGTTACGAACCTGAAAGTTAGTTACGTTGAAAGAGCTTATAAATACCATAAGCTAGCCATGTAAAGAGGACTTTTTGACACTTAATGAATTTGGGAGAAGAAATGATACAACTTCATAAACTAATGCAAAACAATTTTTGGAAAGTGAATACAATTTTGTCATGCATTAATGTTATTCTCTGGTATTCTTGGTATGAGGATATAGTGATCTGTTACGGATTTTGCTCCTTTTCATAAATACAAACTGTCAAGATCTTTGATTTATGTTATGATAAACCTTCTTTTGGTATCTTAAGGATGTGTAAATGATATAAAATCAAATTTGCATCAGTGGTTACTTACATGCATAGTCTTTAGTTTCCAGTGGTGATATTCAATAAAATAACTTTTAAGCTCCTGAAAAGTGTTTGTATATTCATTATCAGAAGCTTTCAAATAAGTCTTTATTGGCGTGTAAGGAAGGTCATATTCTCAGTGACCTATCCAACTGTTGAGAAATAGTTTGTCACTATTTCCATTAGGCCTAAAATATATAGATTTTAAAAGTGACAATCTGTTTACCAACAAAACTCTACAATGGAAATCTAAAATCTTTAAGAAATATTTATTCCAAAATGTATATTAATTATTCTTATCACTGTAAAAACTCTAATATAGCATTGCTATTCAACAACATACATGTCATCCATCTAGCTCAAATGAATTAAAATTTTAAGTGAAAACTAGTAGAAGATAAGAATCCCAATTGTATCAAATCCATACAGAGATGAAACACATTACATAGTTATCATTTATTTCAAACACACCAATCCAGGCATGCGGATGAAACATATTCAACGGTTTTCATTTATATAGAACACACCAATCCAGGTATTAAAAGATGATGAAGGGTAGAAAACATTAAAAAAATTAGTAAGAAAAATTGAAGAATAGTTTTCCTAAAAAATGTGAAAGTGGTCAATTAAAAGAGCCAATTTCATTCTCCAGCATAATCAACTAACTGCAGAAACTCTCATAATATGAACAGTTCAAACTTATAATGTAGAAGCTTTTGGATTGCCATAATTTAGACGACTCCACAGCTATAATTTGTTGTCTGATTTGTATGCCCTTAGCTAAAAGAATAGTGTAAAGTATTTTACGTGACTTGTGAATAGCTGCACTAAAAATAACTAAATTGAATTTAGGATCTTATAGCAAACAAGGTACAAACTTAAGAGGACATAATGTTTTCTTGTTTTTTTTTTCTTTTTTAAAATCTAGTTTAGTATATGTGCCTTACCTTTTTGTGCATATTCTTCTATAAGACTTATAAACTTAATAAGCTTCTCTACATTGTGCCTTATCTTTTTGTGCATATTCTTCTATAAGACTTATAAACTTAATAAGCTTCTCTACATTGTGATTTTGAAAGGAAATTACTTTGCCTTCGTATCAAATGTTAATCAATTGGCATTACAAATTTGGAATGATATTCAAAATTCAAAAAGTATAAAAATTAATTTTAAGAAATGTAGAATAGATTTATTTGAATTAAAATAATTGTAAAGATGGAATAAAATGGTACAGAAATAGTCCTTCATGCAATCACTTCTAAACTAGAAAGTGACATTGCTAGAACCAATTGATCTATTTCTCAATAGGAAGGAAGGATTCATGATGAGTAGAATGTCAAACCACACTCTTTAGATTGGTGGAAGAACTACATTTTTCAAGATAGATATAATTATGAACATTTTCAACAATTTTAGGTTGCCTTATACATTATTTAAAAATCTTTGTGAAAATTTGAACGATAACTTGAAGCAAGGCATAATACCATATTCATTTGCTACAACTATAAAAAGTAGGGCCCTTTTAGCTGAGAAACAAGTTGCTATTGTAGATTTATAATTGTCGTTTGGGATGAATATACCTTACATTAACAAAAATATTTGGTTGTGGAAAGTCCACTGTGGTAAGAGTTGTAAATAAGTTTATTAATATCTTTTATTTTCAATTTCCAAGTCGTTTCCAATGGCCTCATAACCAAATATCACTCGAGCACATGAAATAATTTTTTGTCAAACATGAGGATTTCCAATTTGTTGTGGAGCAATAGATGTAACTCATTCAATTTCAACTTCCACCTAATGTGTGTTCTAATTTGTTTGATCTTAATCACAATTATAGTATTCGCTTGTAGTTAGCAATATGTATTTCATGGACATTTTTATGGGGTGACCTAGTTCTATAAAAGATTCTAGACTTCTAAGAAATTAAAGTTTGTATAGAATATGTGAAGGTGGGCATAGATTAAATGGTCATCCAATGTGAATTGAGTCATTAAATATGAGAGAGTACATTATTGTTGATGGTGGATATCCAGTTTTACATGGCTAATTACACCTTTCAATAGAGGTCTAAAAACTTGTTAAAGGGAATTTCAATTTTAAGTTGTTATCAACACATTGTGGTGGAATCACTAATACATTTGGGCCTCTTTTCCGATGGTCATTTCCAATGGAGGGGCACATTTTGTGAAATTGGTGTTTTTTTTTGTAATTATGCCCGATACCGTCGCAATATCAATGCTCTTTACAACGTCGCAATTGCGACAGTTTCGGGGACACATTTTTTAAAAAAAAAGACATATCAAATTCATTTTTATTTTATCGCACAAAAGAAGAAGTGGCCCAAAGGTAGCTCTGTGGAAGCCCACCCCATTCTTGGGAAGTTGAATGTCATGAAGTCTTGAAGCTGTGAATGTCGTGAAGCTTCTACCCCCGAATGTCGTGAATGTTGTGATCCATAGTAGGTATGCATCAACATTACCAATTGTTTTGTATTTCCAAAATATAACCTAAATCATGCCATGGAAACCCTTGCTCCAGTGCAGTCTCTTCTCATTTCTACTTGTTTGTCTTCCTCCCTTGCCCTCTGTTTCTATCTACACATGGTTTGGAAAGAACAACTGACTAGCAAATGCTTTTGGGTTCAACTATCCCTAATTCATCATTGTCCTCCAACTCTACCTCAAACCATCTCTCTCCTTCCCTAGTGTGAGGAGTCACCAAAACTATTTCCTCCCCATGGACTATAGGGGCCTCAACCAACAATGATCCACCACAATAGAGAACCATTGCCGAAGGTTAGTTGTTTAAAAAAATTGAGGTTGATATATATATGCAAACAAATATGAAAACAGTACTTTGAATGACCATTTACAACTGAGAGGGGAATCTTAATGGTTTTAATTTAAAATATTGGAAATAATGTGATATGCAGAAGTTGGCTACAAACAAAGTGTGTAAGAAGTTTAAAAGTCAAAGATATTAAATAACATCAGACAGTGTTGAATGATGAACATATCTGGACATTTCGGTAATAAATATAGGTACATTATGCTAGTGCAAGATACCTGAACCAAATAAGGTTGTGAGAAGAAGAGGCAATTAGGCTTGACCAATAACCACTTCATTCCATTTGTGATAAGATGCAAAACCTCTAGGATCAGGAAGGTCTATGTTCAATAAGGGCTATTCATTTTGTTCTCTGGTTCAAGTATACTTCATGTCTCATATATCTTACCAGATATAAACATAGCACTTGTTATGACTCTATTTTATTCATAGTATCTAGCATATTTAATTTTTTATATTTCATAGCATTGGAATATTGCGTGAGAATATGCTCCATGTTTAATTAAATCAGACAATCCTTTAGATCCATCTAAAATCCATAAAAGAAAAGTTGATCTCCAACAAAGCTATAAGACATATATGAATAAATTTTATGTATGTATATATAAATATGTGTGTAGGAATTTATATATTTGTGTGTATATGCTAATACACACACACACACAAACATATATATTTAAATACCTATTCAATTTTAAAACACATTAGAAAGTCTTAATGGACTGAACTGACAATGAAAAAATGCCAAAATTTGGAGTGAATATAGGGTTATAGAGTCTTGGAGTCCCCTTTGGACTCATAATAAAGAATAAAATAATATAAAGAATGCGAGGATCAACCCCCCTAAACAAATACTTTGTATTTTTTGATGTTCCATATATATGCCTCTACAGACTCTTCATTTAGGCTTTCAACCCACTGTATTTGGAGCAATTATATCATTGTTTGCACCAAGTGCATTATTATAAGTTTTACATCCTCCATGGATTAAATCATTACATCAAATGGCTTAGTATTCATGTTACAACATTGCAAAGACTTTATAGGTGTTGTATCTTCTTCAACCTTATTAGTCACCCAATTGACCCTCCTATCTTCCTCAGAGTGTCATGCACCATATGTGCTCTTTCATCTTCACGAAGACCTTATAATCTTTCTTGACCCTCTCTCACACTTTTCTAGTGGTAGCATCAAGGTTATCAATTTATCCCCATGTAGTCTACTTTTCTAAATTAATTTGGGTGTGCTTTTAATATTTGGGGGTGACCTCTAATGTATCCTTGTCTAGGGGTGTCAAAAGAATTTAAATCAACAAGAATCACTAAAATAATAGGGCTTTGTCACAAGGAATCTTCCACACACTTCCAGATCATCCCAAGGGATCCTACACCTCCACATGGGTCCTAATAACCAATATCCATCATAAAATATACCCTTCCTTCAGAGTATATGCTCACATTAATGACTGGTGTTTTTCCATGCACCCTCAATCAACAACTTGCCTCCATTTGTGGTCTCTTCCACCAAATCCTTGCATCTCCCTGCATTAAACTCTATACAACAATATACTATACAACGTTAGACTCCTCCCACCAGACACATTAACCATAGAAGGTGGGAGAGTCTAAGAATCCATGAAGACTTCAAAATAACAAAATGTTGATTGCTTGCATAGTCTAGGAACAGTCAAGATTAAACCGACTTCCTCTTCCTTAAATGTAAACATACGATACAATAATGACATGGAGACAATAAAAAATCAATAGTACATGGCTTCAAGAATTACAATACCCTAGATCAGGGACTGTACCCACAAACCAGAATAATTGTTTGTGCAAGAATGTTTGTTTATTACTTCAAGAACACATTACAATGGTTCTCTGCCTTCATACACCTCTACCCCCTCAAACTCTCGTGGATCTTTATTAAATAGATCCTCTACACTCCAAAAATTGATAATAACCAAGCAACTGCCCTCCAAACCAACTCTAATCGGTTATTAATTGATTGTTACATTTATTTAATGTTGTCTAGTTGCCAACATAGTTGTCAACTCGAAAACTCCCAATCTTATTTGCATTTATATTAAATTATAAGGCCTATTAGGACCAACTCATAAGATCTAGACCCTAAACCCTCTTTAAACCCTTACATGAGCCTATATTAGGCCTATTTTGCATATAAATGCAACATTGCATCTTTTAGCACTTTTAGTGCATTACACAACTCTTAATGGCTCTGATGGCCAACTTACAATCAATATTGACCTTATAGGTCTTAAACAACTTTATTTATCCTTGGATCATCAAGTGACCCCAAGGAGTGCACTTCTAGCCTCAAGATGCCAACAATGGCTTACAAAACTTTATTCATGATCATATTACAAAATGATCACCATACTATCAAAACATTATCAAATGACCAATCTTGGTCTCATTACATTTCAAATGACCCATTATGGTCATGCCTCTATTTCCCCTAGGATCCATCAATGACCCTAGTGTACCTTCATGTCCTTAGTGTTCTGCACCAAATAAGCTTTAGACCAAGCACATGTGTCATATATTTATATGAAAAATAAAAGAATATATAAAAGGCATTTTTTATCAAAAAAGAAAAATTTCCACTAAAAAAGAAGAATGTTCAAGTTGCATAAATCATTGGAGAAAGGCTCAAAATTCATATATGACCCGGTCTTTATTTTCAAGAGTTATCTTTACAACTTTATTTGTAATTTATTCTCCTTTGAGTTTGAAAATAAAGTCTCTAGACTCTCTTGAAGTTATAAATTTGTCATCTTTCATGAATCTTTAATTGGTCAATAACCTTACATCATCCAAATGTTGGTTAGAAGTTTCAAAACTCATAATTATTATTTATATAGTCTAGGGTCTTCTATCTCAACCTTGAGAAGAGGATTTGTAATTATTATTATGTCTCATGTTTCCATTGTATCTTCCTCATCCATAGATTATTGAGGAGTTGGTGAAGGGAGAGGTGACACATCATGCAAGGGTGTTACACACCTTGGGATATATCATACCTTATTATTATTTTTGAATTAGAGGGGGCTAATTATGATGGATTTGGGGAACTCCTTGGAAACTTTGACACATTGGGTGAGTGGACCTTTTCCCATCTTAGCACAATAAATATGCTATCAAGTATCCTGATAAGATGTCTTTTAAGAATAGGGGTTGGGTTCAATAAAAGGATCTAATTTAACCTGCTCCAGAAAGTCATCAGTTGATGGAAGCAATGATTGATCATTTTAAATATTTTGAAAATTTGGAGGATATTATTAAAGGTCTTTGGTAGCATAAACATGATTTTTTGAGTCTCCCTTGCAATAGTTTTGAGTTTCCATGGTATCTTATTTGATATCCATGAAAGTTCTCTTAAACTGAAAATCTTGAATCTTCTTTGGCGGCCATGAGTCTACGAGCATAAAATTTGGGCTGGTTTTCTTCACCATTTTTCTTTCAAACAATCATTTACAAGGAATAAAAGTATTAGATATGCATATTTGTCATTTTAAGATCAATGATAAAGGCCCCCTTTTTATTTTTTACATCTTATCAACATTTTCATTGCCCAAACTATAAACAAAGGTCCTTGTAATTCTTGTAAGCAACTTTGGAGGACCTAGGGCACAATGCTAAGCCACACACACACACACACACACACACACACACACACACAACATATACAACATATACAACCTTCACCTATATATAAGAGTTGATTAGAGAAGGTATATGCACAGGTGATGAATATGTAGATTTTCCTAAGCACTACTGGGAGCTTACCCTGCAACAAATTTACTATTGTGAAAATCGTCACAAGTCCATTTGTTACTGGGTCTAGCTCCTAATAGTGCTTGGTCAAATCTGCATGTTTGTCACATGTGCATATACCTTCTCTGATCAACTCTTATATGCACAGGTAAAATCTATATATGCACAAGTGAAGGTTGATCAACTCCAATCTCCTATTTGTATATATATGTTATCAAAACAATTCCATTGAGAATTTTGTCTACTTGAGACATTTGAATTGTTAAAGAAATTGGCATTTGAAATTTTATGAAATTTCTATTTTTTTCTTAGATTCCTCTATTTATTTATTGGTTGTGTGATTAGAGGCTTCATTTAGCATACATGTTTGATAAGAGGCTTCTTTTAGCATACATGTTGGATAATAGGCTCTTTCAAATACTTAAGGCATTAATATTTGGGGGTGGCCTCTAATTTATTCTTGTCCGGGGGCGTAGTAACAACCTCCGCCACCATTTTTACTTGGGAATTCCTACTAGTGATGAACAAATAATTTTGCTTCTTTTTCTATCTTATTATTTGATACATGTTAAGAATTTGAACTAATTAGAGTTCAATATCATATGTATTAAGCCTGTAATAAGAAACTTAATGATTTATCAATGTATTCATTGATAGTTCAATAAATTTCTAATTAATATTCAATCCATTTGATATTGAACGTCTAGTATGTACAAGTTTAAATGTATTAGTGATAATGTATCATGAAAATATCATGATTCCTATGGCTTTCAAGTTGACACTATTGGTTCAGTATGAACACCATATGAATAGTTGATAGAAATGACATGGTTCAAAATGATATATTGTAACATTGAGATCATGATCATTACTAGTTACTTGAACATGGATAGAGACATATTTATCTTTTTACATCTCTACTTTTCATATGAAGATCTTTTTTAATACATATTGTATCATCCTGCATAAATGGTAAGATGATGTAAAACAATTAATTTTTTGATCACTTACAGTTCAATTCATTACCATGTGATATGACAACGTGATGCATTGAAGAAACATATCACCTATATACTTATGTGTATAGTGGGAGGAATCATAAGGGATACAGCTGAAAATTGTCTGGGAGCAGTGGCAGCTCCACTGCAAAATCAAACAAACCACATGGTTGAAGCTATGGAAGCCCTTCATGTGGTTACGTTGGCTAAAGATATGGGAATCTCTAAACTTTGGGTGGAGGGAGATTCTCTAAACATCATTAACTGTATTAAAGGAACTTATAAGGCCTCATGGACTATAAACCATATCATTGAAAAAATTAAATTGCATTTATCCAATCTTGAAGATCACTATATTACACATGTTTACAGAGAAGGTAATATGACGGCGGATGGATTAGAAAATGTGGGCGTGTACTCTAATGTCATGCAATCATGGAGAGGTGAGGCGGATTTCAAAACAGAGATGGCTAGTCTTATCAAGTACGATAGGATGAATTGCATTGAAGGAGTCATAAACAAACTTAATTAATGATGAGATCATCTTTAATTATTAAAAGAAATGTGTGTTGTCACTCAAAGGAAATGAATTTTATTAGAATAGTAACTCTGCCCGCTTTCTGGGTGCCAAACTCAAACTGGATTAATCGTAACAGAAGAACCAGCCTAAATTTTGTGCTCAAAATTGCCAAGGACCGACATTTCCAAGAAGAAACTAGAAAAATGGGAGGAGGTCTGAAGAGAGAGGAGCTGATTGACTGCACAAAATGGAAAGAGAAGAGGAAAGTTTGGAGAAGATTAAGAAGAGGAGGTGTTTCACAGTATCTGGAGAAGCTCCATGGCTAGGATACAGAGATAACAAGACAGTTTGTTGAGGGTTGGAAGGATGGGAAAGTGCATTTGTGGGGGAAATCTTTTACTCTCTCCATGAGGATTATATCAGAAATTATGGGTTTGCCTAGTGAAGGCATGAAATTCTATAGGGATAAAAAGAGGGCTGGTACTCAAGCCTACAAGACCTTCCCAAAAATAGAGGAGGAAGAAGCCCTTCTCAGTAAAAGTACAGGGGATTATGTCGACATTCAAAAAATAAAATCTCACTGGGCGGACATTATCACTGTTATGATGGAGTACTTCACTCTGGACGACAGGTACTCCAAAATCTACAACCTGCATTTCATTCTGGCGAATCACTTCAGGCACGGTAAAAAAATTTCATTCCCTTTCTATCTTCTGAGTTCTTTGCATAACAACGTGATGGGGCACAGAAAGAATTCGAGCAACCCGGTGCTCCATGTGGGCCTCATTCTTCTTATCTCTGAGTATGCTCGCAAACTCCTTGAGCCAATCCCTAAGAGGGTTAAAGGTAGTGTGAGACAAATGAAGAAGGAAAATGAAAAACAGAGCCAAGAAAAAAGGGTCAAAATGAAGAAGAAGGCTAAGTCGGAGAAGACTGGAGATGAAACCCTACAGAATCAGGGAAAACATCAAGAGGAGCAGCATAATGGTGAAAGTGAAAAAGAAAACATGGAAAAGGAAAAGGAGGAACAGATGAGAGAGGATAAATCTCAGATGGAAGAGGAGGAAATGCCCATTTCCGATGAGGGCATGGGTGCTGGTGAGAATTATGACGAAAAGGAAACTGAGGGAGATGGAAAAGAGGGAGATAAAAGGGAGGAAAATGAGAATGAGGAAGAAGGTGAGGAGGGTAAAATAGAGCAGAGGACTTTAAGGGTGGAGAAAAGGAATAGAAAAAAAAGGAGAATGAGCCCTGATGTGGCAGGGTTTGAAAAAGATGACAGAATCCCGAAAATCAAAGTAGACTATGGGGCTAATATAGAAGACTGACTGAATGAGGAGATGATGTTAATGAAGAACCAACTAACAGAGATGCGGGAGGCTATGGACCCCTTTAAAGCTAAGGTTGAGGAGATGGAGAACAAGTTGATGATTAAGGTTAAAGACGACAACAGAGAAGAGGATTTTTCTACTAGAGTGAATGAGAAGGTGGAAGAAAAGATAAAAGAGATGAAAGAAAAAATTTGCCACAATGGGCACATGATACAGATTATCCTTGAGCACAACAATGAAGGGTTGGAAGCTTCGATTCAGAATCTAAAAGCGTTATACACTTATCTGGAAAGAAGCCTACTGAAAAACACCACAATCACAATTGAAGAAAAGGCTGGAAGCTTGGTCCCTGGTTCAAGAACCTGAAGCGAAGTTAAAACAAAAGTCCCTGAGATTCCGAAAGAGATGCAGGATCTAAAGGAATCCATAGACAAAATGGAATAAATGAACAACGAGGCTGAGATAGCCTACCAGAAAATGATGTAATTTTCCATCTACTGGCCTGGACTTTTAAATGGAAATTGTTCGAGTTGTGGTGCTAGAAGTTGTGCTGGAAGATGTGCTAGTTTCTGTGCCAATCTTTGGCAGTTTTTGCTTTCTCTTGTTTTAGGTCTTTTGCTTCTTGTTGGGTCCTACCTTTTGTTTGATGTAGGCATTCTCTGTTTGTATGAGCTCTTAATGTCTATCTTTAGCAGCTTTTTGTAAAAGGTTTTGGGGCCATTTTTAAAACCTATTTTAACCTTAATCAAAAACATATGTTTTGGATCATTATAAAACATTATATATAGAAGGTTTATTATATTACAAAAGCCTAAGGTACGGGCATTTTATATGGTATTCGAAATAAAAAGAAGGCCCGATATTAATCCCTTCATAGGTTTGCCAAGTTTAATGCCATATGACATAAAGGTATAATGAAAAACTTGAAGTTAGTTTTCAAAGTTATTTTGCATTATCATTTTGTGGTTTCAATTGTTTATCCGTTGAACTAGGGCATGACACAGTCAGGGCATACTTTACACAACATTGGAAAGCAGATTTTTGAGATGAAACAAACTTTTGAAAAATGGTTACCATGGTGGTTTTGGTTCACCAGCTTCTTTGGAAAAGGCAATATGAAAATTTGTGAGATATCTTCAGTGCTTTAATAGGTGTTTTTTTTTCCTTTAATCTCTACTTTTGTTTGTTTAAACTCCAAAAAGGTCAATGCAATTTTTTTTGTTAGCAGAGTTTCTTTTCTTAAGTTCCCGATCTTTGTCATGTTAAAGAAGATTAGTTTCTTTTGTTGAGATTGTGTTAAGTGGTTTCTTTTGTTGAGATTGTGTTAAGTGGAAAAAGGGTTTTTCTTTTGATTTTATACTTTGTCTATAATGACTACAAATTTTATTATCTTGTTAATCCTTTTCTTTAAAAAAATTAAATTTTGTTGTTAACCCTTGTTGTGGTAAGAAGTTTGAAATGGTTTATTTTTTCTTAAAATCCTTGTTTTGGGTGTGTTCTTGATTGAGTCTTAAGGGATAAACATGTGTTCTTTGCTTGTAAGAATAACAATTTTGTTTAAAAGGTTGTATGTAAAACTTGTAAGGGTGTGGAAATAGAAGGAGGTACAAGCCCTAGTTTGGGTTATCTGTGTGTATTTTGTACTTGCGTTTGAACTAGTTCTACTTATCCCTGTTTCAAAGTGGTTAGCATGTTTTTTCTTGTCATTAAAGACCTAACCCCTGTTATATTTCTTTTTGTCTTGATGGTTTATAATTATATGGCCAATATTTATTCCTTCTCAACCATAGTTTTGGTTTGTAGTTTGATTACATATTTATCATTTTGATAAAAGAACAGTTATAAATCATTTATGATGGTAGTTCTCATCCAGTTCACAAACAAAGATCATTATTATGAAATGATTAGATGAATGGAGATATGGAAAAACTATGTATTTAGGAACTTAATGTAAACATCTTCATACTTTGTAAGAAAGTGAAATTGGATTGTATTGATTATCATACAGATTTGTAAAATTGAGCATCTTAGTTCATTATATTATATCATTGGGCATATGTGTGTGTGTGTGTGTGTGTGTGTGTGTGTGTGTGTGTGTGTGTGTGTGTGTGAAAGATTCATGTAATACATTTGATTCAGAATCTCAAGCAAAGTGATATTTGGATATGTTGGATAGTGAAACAAAGGTATTACTCTGTACATTTAAAAATTGTTAAATGTTGATGTATAAGACAATGAAGCACATAAGTTGGCATTGAAGCATTCAATAGACAGTGAGGCACATTTTTCCAGTGAGGCATTTTAAATTGTCAGTGAGACATTGTAAAGTAGAATATTTTAGTTAAGCCAGTGAGGCACTGTTTTTGAGTGGTTTTATTCCCCAGGAGGGTTATCACTTAGGACATTTCATTGTGTCAATTTTTATGTGATTATTTTGTGTATGTTGGTATGCATTTCTATTTTATTTCATTTATGATTAAACAAGCAAAATAGAAGTTTTATTTTTAAAAATGATGAATTTGTTAAGACATTGATTCACGCATACAACTCTTTCACTTGGGAATTCCTACTAGTGGGGAACAAATAAGATAGTTTTTTGGAATGCATACAACTCTTTCACAAGTTTTGTAGTTTTTATTCCAAAGTTTGAACATAATATCGCAGGTTTTGTTTCACACTAGATATTATTGCTTCAACCCTTATTTTGATTCAGATCAATGTCCCCAAATCATTTAATGTAGACTGATACTAAATAGACAAAAATAGTAAATCTTAGGCAAAAAGACACATACTAAAGAGACCAAAACACTAAAACATAGGCAACAAGGGATCAACGCTAAATAGACCAAAGTGTGCTAGCCAAGGAGAAACTCTTGCCTCTGCATTTGAATAAATTTCTATTAACAAAAGCAATGAACTCAACTTTGTGGCAGTCAAATCCCCATAAATCATTGAGCCATCAAGTTAGGGAAGCACTGATTTGTAATTTTATTCATAGTTAATTCTATTTTGTTCTGAGGTAATTCTGGGCTGAATAAGATTCATTGCAAGAAAATTCTTAATGGGATCCTCATGGCATAACTGCATAATCTATATTGGATCTAAAACTCTAATATAGTTTAATATAATGTATAGCATAAAGGGATGGAGAGCCTTTATGGTGAGTTGTTCTTGTATCGGTTTCAGAAGAAATAAAAGTACTAGGTAGAAGTGGGTTTCCCACTAGATTCATATTCGGTACAACCTCTACTTCATATCAGCATGAAGGAGCTACAAGGGAAGGAGGAAGAGGCCCAAGCATTTGGGATACTTATTCACATACCCTATGTTAACTTTTATTTCAGTAGCTTAATAAAAAAAACACCAATCTTAGAATGACCTTAAAACTTAATTAACACAAAGTTTAATGATCGATTGGAATTGGTGTAGATATTTAATTGAGTAGTGTAAATGGTGATCCTCCTCCCCCTCAATGTTCTTGTTTTCGTCACATAGCAGTTTAATGTAATTATCTTTTGTTTCTTTTTATATGAGATTTAACTATGATTGACTCGTGCAGATCATTCATATAAAACTTAAGCATTTCAGACAAAACTATTTGAAAACTTAAACTAACAAGAAAAATATAAACATTAATTTCAAGCATTCATCATCTTCATAGTAGAAAATTAACAAGTATAAATGAAAACCATCAAACATAGGAGTTCTCCATGCTAGAAGATAGTGTTGATAAAGGCAACTTGACAAGGGCTTCCACAAACACCTCCACAACAAGGAAATATGATAATTAAAGTCAACAAAAAGGGCCCTACAATGCTTGAAGAACATTGCATTATAGAAAAGCTTGCAATGGAGCTAGAAAGATGGAGTTATCTTGATGCTTGTCCACCTCCACAACAAGGAAAGATGATGATAATTCTATTCAACAAAAAGGGCCCTAGATTGCTTGAAGAACATTGCATTATAAAAAAGTTTGTAATAGAGCTAGGAAGCTGGAGTTATAAAGAAATGCTCATGGTGGAGCTTAAAAAATAGAGTTGGTTGTCTACCTCCCTTTTTCATTTTGTTAAATATAAATGCAACCTACAGATTCTAAACCCTTATGATTTATTAATGATATATTCAGGTCAAATATCTATTTTATCTCACTCGTCAACATGAGTTCTACATCACTAGAAGCTGTAAGAGATAATTGTAAGCATGGAAATGAATTATAAGTTCCTTGTAATTCTCATTATATAGTTCATCACTTCACTACTCTCAAGTCATTCTAAAACTTTGCAATTATGAAATGTTGATTTAGTTCATTCTTGTGTTTGGCTTCCAAGTGGATATCTAAATCTATGAGAAATTAAGAAGAGTATTGTGTCTTTATTATATGTCTATTATGCCATAAAGCATAGGATTACAACTACATAATAATTCACTACCCATATACATGGAAGATTTGGGTTGCTTTTGGAAATTTGGAATTTCCTGAGAGCTCAAAGATTCAATAAAGTGGCTGCTATCAGCATGGTCATTATATTTTCAAAGTGACCTTTGAAGCTAGTCTACAAAACAACTGCATCTCCTTCTTTGTTTATGTGTATTATCTGGATGAAGTAATAATAGCAGTGTTAGTGAAGGGTTTCAGCACAACATTAACAGAAGTACTGAAATAGCTGGCTTAAAAAGTTGACTTTACTTTTTTTGAGCATATTAGAAGGGTTATTTTGCAATCATGCTTGGAATAGTAAAATGCATATTTTTTACCAGAACCTTATGTGCTCATTAACTCAAACTATTAAATTTACAAAGACCCAAATCAACTTGAAATTGGATCACTTTTTACACAACGGTTTGCAAATTTTTAAAAACCTAAAATTTAACACCAATTTAAACCACAAAACATATAGAAAATTAGGGCAACAAGTGTGTGTAACAAAATCTAAGACATACACATAATGTATTTGGAATTTATAAATATACACGTCACATAGTAATTTTCATAAAACAATTTGATCATATTTGATTGAACCTAATTAATAGTCATTTCATTTCAAAGTTAGTTTGGAGACTTTAAGTTATCTAATTAGAAATCATATCCAAAATATAGATTATTCCTTCGTTTAATCAATCTTTATTCCATGGATCCCTATCATTGATTAATTTAATTTGGTGGATAGGTGTTAATCTTGGCATGATATTTTCTGAAAATCATGTGGACTATAGAAAGGTGAGAGGTGTTGACATACATCTTATTCAATTGTTGTATATATTTGGTTGGCATGACAAGTCATGCTTGATGAATGAATTATCATTATTTGTCCTTCCAATTATTGTGGAAACATGTGAACTCATTAGTTTCTGATGTACTTAAGTCCAATGAGAGAAAATATGAGGGAGCGTGGTATTAAATACCAGAACAAGTTAGGCTGATATTTGAACACCTTTGCTTTAAGAAACTTACTAATTCCTTGATGATGTGAATATGGTGCCTCTGCATTGACTATCACACACTCAACTAGATCATGGTGAAATCAGAAATACGGTTACCCCCCTCAACACATCAATGATCTCTTAGATCGGCTCAAAGATGTACAATACTTCACTAAGATTAACCTCAGGTTAGAATATCAAGTTAAGGAATTTGGTGAATATTTTCTTTTGTGAAGGAATTTGGGTTGGAAGGCATTGGTCAAAGAACCAATAGTTTGGTTAACCCCTTATGCACTTCTGATATATTGTGTGTATAATATATATGATAGTTTATTTTGATTTACAAACTAGTATATTATCTGAATATCTTTCTTTCTTTCCACAATAGGACTGAGTTTGAGGTGGAAGACTACAATAGCATAAGTATTTCAATTTGGTATACTATACTAAAACATCATTTCATAACTAGCTTTTCAATTTCTATATATAATTAGGTCTAAGAAGATTTGTGTACTTTCGACATCGTTTTTCTTAGTTTGTGAATGTTATAGACCAAAGTTTCCACGACCCAATTTTTTTTCCTATGAACAAGGATAATGTCAAATAATCTAAGTGAAGAACAAAAAGGGGAGACAATCACTAGATTGTGGTCTAACTTCAAAAGAAACGGCGATGGAAAATGTTATTGTCCCTACAAAATTTGTAACGGCTTAAACACTAGAAGATTACTAATCAAAACAACTAAGAGAAATTGTAGGGAGAATGGTCACATTGAAGGGGGCTTTGATTATCATCCATTGGTAATTTTTTCATTATATTTGTTTAACAATTAATATACATATGAAATTCACATGTTGATGAGATCATTATCATGGTTTATTTGTGTGCATCATTTTTATATAGGTCGACCTCCCCAAGGAAGTACATGATATGGACCGTGGAGGTGTGAGTATGGAGAATATGGTTTTGGAAGTGGAGGATCATGGAGGTGCGAATATTGAAGCTGAAGATTATGATCCCATGGAAGATTATGATCATGCACCAGATAACACATTTGAAGATGATGGTACTAATACATTGATCCATGACACATTTCGTATTGGCACAGCTGATGATGATGATCAAGATGACATTGATGTCATCCATGATATACCTCTACTTGAGAAGGTAGACATGACCCTTTACGAAGGCTCCCAAACAAATCTTCTCTCTGTTGTATTGTTGTTGTTGAACGTGAAGGTTATGAATGGTTTATCCAACATAACAATGTCACGTATGCTAAGGTATGACATATATGTCATTATAGTCAATAAAGGGTGAAACATGTACCATAAATATTGTTAATATTAACAACTTATTTTTTTTTTTGTAGATTGATAGGTGAGTTTTTGTTACCACCATCGAATATTCTCCCTCGCTCATACTGAGAATTATGTGCCACTATGAAAGATATTAGAATGAATTATCAAGAAATAGATGCTTGTCCCAATGATCATATTATTTATCATAAAGATTATTTATCATAAAGAACATGAATTTGCAACAGAATTTCCTGAATGTCATATGAGTTTATATTGACCATATCAAATAACAAAAAAGGTGTCTCACAAGGTTCTTCATTACATCCCCATTATTCCACGTTTGCAAAGATTATTCAGGTGTAGTAGCTTGGCACAATTTATGGATTACCATGCACACAATAGAATTCTAGATGACATTATTCGAATGCATGTCGATGGTTTGACATTTATGGATATAGAGGAAAAGTGGCCGAACTTTAACAAAGAACCTAAAAATCTCAAGCTTTCATTGGCAGGAGACAGTGTTAATCCATTTGGAGAGATGAGATCTATTTACTATGTGTGGCATATTATTATCATCAACAATAACATTCCTCTATGGATGTAAATAAAGAGGGAGCACATTATGTTGGCAATGATTGTTCCAGGTATTTTATCATTTAACATTTATCTGCATGTAATTATAAATCTTGTAGTAAAATAGTCACAATAATTATGTAATGTTGTTGTTCATTCAACTAGGTAAGTACCAAGTTAAAAATATGAATGTATATATTGAGTCTCTTGTCGATGAGTTGTTGGAGTTATGGAATGGTGTCACTGTGTATGGAATCTCTAGACCAATAAGACAAAAAAAATTTCAATTCCATGCAATGCTTGTATGGACAATACATGATGCCCCAGGGCTAACACATTTTTTTGGTATGTTATGATGAATTCAAGTTGCACATGATAATTTTAATTATAAAAATTAAAATATTTAATCCAATTGTATCATTATCTTGTAGGTCTTCAAGCAAAGGGAAAATTTGCATGTCCAGTTTGTGGTCCAAAGATGAAATATCATCATTCAAAAAGTTTAGGAAAGCAGGTGTTTAATGAGTATAGGAACTTCCTTCATAGAAATCTTAAGTATCGAACTATTGAAAAATATGTTTTCAATGGGAAAGAAGAGACTATGTCAAAGCCACAAAGAATGACAACTCGCCTATGGAAGTTGGAATATAATTGAATTAATCATTAAGGTACTATCATTACACCTAATGATTTATGTTTGGAATTTATATATTTATATTGTGTTTTATTTGCTGATTATGTAATTGATGATCATGAAGGTCATCAAGGCATTACCGAGCACCTTCCAAAGGGAATAAAAAATTATCCCAAACAATTTAGTAGGTTTCCCTACTAAGAGCAGCTACAAATTGTGCATTTGCTTGATACTATGCATATTGAAAAGAATGTAACAGAGACATTGTGGAAAACGTTGGACAGAAGGTGTGACAAAGAAAAAATTATCAAAATTTGTAGTGACATTCATGAATCCAATCATGCAATGAAAAATTTCATTAATCAAATAGAAATGGAGACCAGATTAATATAAGTGTCCTTCCTTGGTTATTAATGGAGTAGCAAAGTGATGCCATAAAAGAAGTCATACAAAAAATTTGATTTCTCACAGGATTTGCTGCGAACGTAAACAATCTCATATCAAAGAAAAGTGAATTTGGGCCAAGGTTGAAAATGCATGATTGGCATACCTTCATCAAGGTAAGGCATATTCTTCTATATTTACAATATATTTATAACCTGCATGTATTTTTCATTGTATTATATGAGAAAAGAATGACATGATTAGTTTATAATTATTGAAGTGCGTGCTACCCCTATCTCTCCTAGAAAACTTCAACAATAACATCAAACAAGTGATATATGTTCTTGGAAAATACATGAGGTAAGCACCGATATCTGTTCAATTTTTTGTATAAATCTATTATATTCACAATTTTTTTTGTTATATAATATATTATAAAATATAGTATTTATATTTTTTTATGTCTTGAATTTCTTGTAGGTGGTTGTCATCTAAAGAAATCCATAAAGAAGATATAAAATATTGGAAGAGAAGAATTACTCATCTAATGTGTGAAATGCAAAAGTGTCTACCTTAAACTTTTTTCAATGCACAAGAACACTACCTCATACACCAAGTTGAGAAGATTGAATTGTGTGGACCTGTATACACTCAGTCAATGTAGATGGTTGAGAGGCACTTGAAATTTTTGAATGCTTTGGTTTGACAAAGAGCACATCCTGAGGGTTCTATGATGGAGGGATATATGGTATACCAGAATATGGTGTACGTTACTAAATATCTTCCTAAGCTTGCAGCAAAGATCCATATAGATCGCATTTGGGATCTCAACACCATTAGAAAATTCAAAGGGGAGTACTTGGTGGGAAAAGGTAAATTGAGGAAAGTGAGAGGTAATAAATTATAAGATGTTATTGTAGTTAATTAATTCTTAATCTTCAAAATTAATCGGTTGTAAGTTGTTTCTTTGTTTTTTGTACAATTGATCAAGAGTGAGATATAATCAATATTGGATGATGGTATGGATTGAACGATGTCATCATTTTGATCACATATTAATATAGGAAGGTGTGTCTTCATTGGTTAAAGAATCTCATCGTAATGGAGATTCCAATGTTACGCAAAGGGAAATAGATTTAGTATATAGTTTAAGAGATTTTCAGGTACGTATAAGTTTGTTAATCACCCGTATGTTTATCAACTCCCGATGCAATAATTTTTACGTGTTTGACATATAATTGCAGGTCAAACACCACAAGACTATGTTTTGCAATGGTCATAAATTTTGCATCAAAAATTTGGATGACACGAAAAAAAATTGTGATTCTGGGATAAGTGCAGTCTTGAAGGTGACTAATATTTCATCTAGAAATGATTTACATCCTCGAGAGTCTCAAAATCAATACTATGGCATTTTGGATGATATACTTGAGTGTGACTTTAATTCCTTCATATTAATTTTCTTCGTCGTTAGATGGTACAGACTAAGACTCAATCAAAATGATCCTGATAGAGCTGTTATTGAACATGACAATTGATTCCCAATGATTAATACAAGGTGGTTTGAGTCAGTTGGGGATGAGCCCTATGTTCCTCCAAGACAATGTGAGCAAGTATTTTACTCGGAGGTTCCACATAAAATGGGTTGGTTTTTTTTTTGTTAGATACGATCCAAGAGGAAGGTCGATAAGGTATAATGCGATGGAAGAAGAATATTTCAAACAAGTAGAAAATGATGTAGATGATGATCACGATCGATAGTTAGTCGACGATGTTCCTGACGCAACTTTTCTTGAAGAAGAAGAAGATGATGATGATGATGAAGACAATGACTGATGGTGGTGGTGATGATGTCGATGATGACGATGATCATGGTGATGAGTTGGATGAAGAAGAAGATCAATGACATGAATGAAATGTATAGTTATGTGATCACTGCTTAATCTATTTAATATTGATTTCTTGATAGAAATATACAGTTATGGGATCAATGCTTAATCTCTTTAATATTTATTTCTTGATAGAAATGAACAGTTATGTGATCAATGTTTAATCTAATTAATTCGTGATGTACCTTTTAATGTTTTTAATTCATATGTGATTCTTGTGGTTTTTAATGTACCTACTATGTAATTTTGAGTATATTTATCATGAATTTTTTAGCTAACATAAGATAATTGAATTACATATGCAGGAACTTGAAACCCTTTCACGAGCATCCCACACAGTCTCATGGATCAATAGGTATAAGTCAATACACCCTATAGAGATTAATGACTTTTACAATTTGCAAAATATCTCTCATTACTTGCTATCTCTCTCATTTTATAGGGTGGAGGTAGCAGCAAATAGGTATTTGTCAAATGTGTCTTCCTCGAGCGAAGGAAATATAATAATGGAAGAAGAAAGTGAGACATGTAGCATGTCTGAATTAGGGAGATCAACTAGAGGTAAAAAGACTAGAAGGAAATTCAATAAATGCATGAAAATTTTCCTTGCTCAAGGGGGGTCATGTTCTTATGATAATGAGATAAAAGGTGACATCGAGGTTCCCTTTAGGTACCAACATCTACAGAAACAATGGGTCCCCAAGGAACTTCCTCCAATAATCACATATTTTAGTGTTAAAGGCAAGATATGTCGCATAGCACCATTTTCATAACATGGTTTGGGCATATTTTCCATGGATGACATAAAGGTCTCTTACAACAAAGTTGTCGAATTGATGGAGTATGTTGGACCTTTTTACGATTACAAAAGTTGGATGCAGATAGTTCGATATAAAAAAAAGTATGTGTAGGTATGCACTCTCGACAAATTATATTCAACAAAAGGACTATAAACAAAGTAAAAGAGTGGCTATATACATTGACAAAAAGCCAAAAGCATCAAGGAATATTGTAGGTTTTATAAATAGTACGCGACCTATGTCAATTATTAAGCAACCCAATTGCATATTTGAGGCGCGCAAGGGAAATCGTGTATTTGTATGTGCGATAATATCAATACGTGTAGGGGAAGAGTTGCTTATTGATTACAATTTGAATCACATAGATACAAACAATGTCACTATCATGGGGGTACAGGTATGTACTATGTACCATTAAATAATTGAGTTTTTTTCCTAACATTTTTATATTTGAGCTCTTTTTGTAATGTTGAATCTAATCCTTCTAGGAAAGGAAATTCATCCAAAGAAACTACTACGAACAAGCCCTCCAAAACCAGCCACATATTGAGAGTCTCCTCACCATCCACCTCATCTCCATCATCATCTTCTAATGAAATTTATTAATCTAGTCATTTCTAATGAAATTTTCTAATGCCCTTCACGTCCATAGTCCAATACTAAATATTTTCTATAAATAATTAAATTGTTTTATTAATTATTGGTTAACTTTAAATAATAACACAGGGCCACAATATGGAGGAGCCACATAGAGGGGACAATGATGATCTTGCAGACACTTCTTCTTCCCAGCAGGTAAACCTCTTTGTTATTGTACAAATTAGATAGAAGCAAAATGTTAAATAGTGTTTTTTATTATGTTCTTTTCATCATTGTTTTGAAATAATTTTAATAGTGCTAGTAATATTTGTTAGAGTAGTCATATTATAGCTAATAATTAATTCATTTAATTATTAGTCTATTATACTCTACGCTTAAGTTAAACTTAGGCATCTTATTATTCTCGAGGGTTTTTTCACCTTTAGGGTTTCGTGATTCCTTTTATAAGGATTCACCACTTTGCATTTCAGTAAAGAGATTGTATTGTATTCATTTTTGTTGATAATATAAATTCATTCTTTCAACATGGATATCATGTCTCTGGCTTTTTGGCCGCCATAGCTTCTTCTGTCTTTTGTCTTTGCTTCTTCCTTGTGACAGGTTATGCATGCAGGTGTTCTTGGGAGAATAGGGTTTTTCCTATTCTAACATGGTATCAAAGCTCACTTTTTGTTCACTGTTCGTGTTTCGTTGAAGTATGCCAAAAATAGAAGGTTTTCAAGGGTTTGAGAGGTTTTTATGTATTTTTTATTTTGGGTTTTGTTTCTGGTCACTTTGAGCTCAAATGGACATCTCCATTGAGCTCAGAGCAACCAAAAACCCTAGAATACATATAAAACTTGTCCATTTTGGATATCTGGGCTCTAGAGGCAAAAAAAATTTGGTTTCTAGTGTCGTACGACATGAAAACCGAGAAAAAAAATTTAAAAAATTAAATAAAAACCTCATTTTTTAAAGGTTTTTATGCACAGTCTGTGCAATTTCAAACGCGCAGCCGTTGCGCCACCGCTGCTCCTCCACAGCCCGGCCAGCGCCCGACCCGCGATGCCCTGTGCAACCGCGCCACTGGCCCGCTCCACTGCCCTCCACGGCCCCACCGCCCGGTGCTCCACCCACCTCAGCAGCCCCCGCCGCCCTGCGCCCCCACCACCGGCCCGCTCCAGTTTCCTTTGCATAGGCCCCGCTCCGCCGGCTGACCACCCGGTCCCCGCCACTCCGATGCTCTGCTCCGCCCGCCCGGGCTTTAGCCCCGCGGGCTTCTTCTAGCCCAGCGGCCGGTCATATGGTGACCAAGGGCTCCAGGTTCAACCCCTGTGCACGCCATGCACCCAGGGGCCCATTTTTTTTAGCCCCAGGGACTTAAAACCTAGCTTTTAGAGCAATTTTGGGCCCTTCTCACCTTTTTCGCTCTATCTGGAGCATACGTAGGCCTTTTTTGGATTTCGTTATATCGTTGGAAAGCTCTTTCCGACTATGGTGATTAGGATTTTTGGCTCTACTATTTTGAGAGCATTTTTTGCTGTCAAAGTCTGATGTCTGTCGTTTGCCTTCTAAGTGCCCTATCTTGCTCATCCAGACTCTATTTTTGGAAAACCAGATATCATCAGAAAGCTGGTTCAGTGAGTTATTCAGTTGCAGGGGTATTTTTTCTAGATTTTTCTCTAGGTTCTCTCTCCTCTGAGTTTGGCATCTTTCACACTCTGGCAGATTACTTGGGTTCTACAGGTCTTGGGATCTCTTCTTCTGATCTTTCTGGCTCACTCTTCTTTCTAACTTCTGAGCTTGTATGCTTCTCTTCTGTAGCATTCTTTATTCTGTAAACACACTAAGATAAAGTGCCTACTTTTGCATTTCTAAGATTTTGAGCACCTTGTGTTTGTTGTACTCGCACTCAGTTATAAAGTTCATGGGGGGTTATGATGTTATGCCATTTTGTGCTCATTCACCTTTGTCAAGTGAGCGTATTTTTTATGACATTAGCCCATGTTGTGTGTTGGTGACACCGCCCTTTATCCTGTGCTTATACTTCTGTTGCACTGTTGGTGTTCCTAATTCTTCTTTCTACAGATGTTTGTGGCATTGCATTTCAGTGTTCCTATCACCCCTCTCCCTGTTCAGCATTATGGGGGGGTTCTCTTGTTGGTTCTATTGCTTCCCAGGTTCGATTGATCAACTCTTCAGACTTTGTCTTCTCTACCTAGTCATGCACTTTTTTAGTGGGGGTTCCAGTAGTTACTTCTGACAGTGTTTACAACTTCATGCTTCGGAGATGCTTCTTGCTCTTTCTTGTTCCTTTCTTTGGAACTTTCCCTAGATTGGAGGCTTAGTTTCCTTCATCTAGTTTATTTCTTGTACTTGGGTACCTGATTAGGCCTTGTTGTCGGGACCCATAGTTCCTTTCATGTGTCCTTTAGTCCTTAGTTGTTTAGCTTCTCCCTAAGTTACACTTAAGGGGGGGTGTTAGAGTAGTCATATTATAGCTAATAATTAATTCATTTAATTATTAGTCTATTATACTCTATGCTTAAGTTAAACTTAGGCATCTTATTATTCTCTAGGGTTTTTTCACCTTTAGGGTTTCATGATTCCTTTTATAAGGATTCATCACTTTGCATTTCAGTAAGGAGATTGTATTGTATTCATTTTTGTTGATAATAGAAATTCATTCTTTCAACATGGATATCATGTCTCTGGATTTTTGGCTGCCATAGCTTCTTCTGTCTTCTGTCTTTGCTTCTTCCTTGTGACAGGTTATGCATGCAGGTGTTCTTGGGATAATAGGGTTTTTCCTATTATAACAATATTATTGTCACAAACAAGTGGTCATCAGAGAAAGAGAAAGAAACACATAGTCCCTCAGGAGGAGTCCTTTGATGAGGACCTAGATGTTGATTTTACAACTTGTGATGACCCGACCACTGTAATTCAAAAGTGCCTCCAAAGAATTAGAAAAAGAGTGTCTCAATTGTCAACTATATACCCTCCCACTCCTGAGTCACGAAAGAGCGTGACTGAATTGATGCATTGAGCTCAAAATTTCAAAGTAAGTATTAATGTAATTTTTAATTATAACAAAAGTTCAATAATATTTTTTATGTTATACTAGTATTTTATGTCATTAACTAATAAGTGGATGTGTTGTTTTTATGACTTTTTTTGCATATTTTTGATCCTCATGGCCATGATGAGGGTACTGCAGGTGGTTCAGGTAGATCGCATGTTTGACTATCTTTTTTTACGCTCTAACAATATTGTCCATGCTTTTATTATGCTCTAACAATCTTATTCTTCAGCACCTGTCAATGATCATATAGTATCACCACCTCAGACGAGGACAGACCCAGATGTACTACTGCCTGCAATATCGGCAACACACAGCATGGCCATAGATTCCATGGCACCACCTACTAGTACATAGATTTCATTTTCTCTCTCATCATTTATATGTTTATTTCCCATGAAGTATTCTTTCTCGGGGGCATTTTGTAATGGATTCAATTTATGCAACAAATGATGCATCACATGATGAGGAATTTCTTGGATGTACTAGTATTCCTAGTATGGGAATGGTAAAGGATTGTGTATTGATTGTGAGCGACAAAGAAGGAGTTCCCTTGAAAGTAGCCAAAATTCTAGGTACTTTAAAGATTGGACCTTTCTTTTACTATACAATCATATGTTAATTACACATTACATTCAATATGAGAAGCTTCCATCTATTGTATTCCTATTTTATACTATTATATCCTTTGACTAATGATCCCATGATTATTTTGCAGGGAATGATGTTTTTTGTGATAAACTTAATGATGAGTGTTTTCGGATATTTGGGCCCACTCTCTGTACATGGTGGAACATCATATCTGAACTAAAACCCCAATCCACTATTTTGATTTCATATCATTGCTTGGATATTTTTCCTTTCATCCATTTCTTGAACTATATTAAAGGTAAGTTCACTTAATTTATGAATCTAATAGTGTTATTTTTCTTAAAAGTTGGAATGTCCAAGATAAAAAGTTAAAGGATGCTCTTGTAGAGAGTGACAAACTTATTTGGACCTTGTGCATTTGAGAAAAATAGGCTCCTTGAGAAAGTCGGGATATGTTTGAAGTATATTTGGGACCAATACAGGAGTACATTATCAAACAACCTAAAGTACGAGCATCCCCCCTGCATTCCTGATTTAGAGTGGCAAAATCTTATTTTGGATGTGAAGGAGAGAAGCGAAAGAAAAAAAGGAAATACACCACCAGACAACAAAAGAAGGTATGTAATACTATTAATAATGTAATTATGTACTAAATTCTCTTTATATTTATATGAACTAACATATTTCAAACTTTTCATAGATTTCTTGACACGTCAAAGGCAACAAAGGCAAGACTAGAAAAGCACATGCAACACAAGCTCAACTCTGGTGGTTATTTGAAACTTGTTGCACGAGTTGTAAGTCTTAGTAAATGAAATATTGTATGTAAATATTTATAATTTTCAATCAATTTTGCTTTGATGAAACAATGAAATAAAAATTCACAATATCAAGCAAAAATGTAGGGGCGGAGTTAAATAGAAGTCTCTCAGAAGAGGACAAGAGAATTGGCTTCCAACAAGGCTATAGAGTCGTGGTTGAACGAATACGATAAATAAGTGCACAAGTTTCTACTTATGGATCTATCACAGTAAGTAAGCTAAATGATGATTTTTTCAAATTGAATAATTTACCAATTAGTTTATTTGATGTTAAGTTCCAACATAAAGGGAGTATACTTGTTTTAAGTAAGCAAACAATGATAACAATGTGTGAAATTGGAATGCAGCATGTCGATCCTGATACACCACTTGTGCATGATAAAGTTGGTTCAGGTGTGCATCACAGTGATGGAGGTATACATTTTCTATTCAAATTTTTATATGTAATTATTAATACAAGTAAACATCTTAAATTTATTGGTGTAGTAATACAAATTTAATTGCAATAGGTGTTTGGATTAATGTAACATTTTGTATTGCAGCTATAGAGGATGTAGAGGTCGGTGTTCATGAGCACATTGAGGTTGAGGCCAGAAAAAATGATTTGAAAGTTGATGATGTGACTAGATCGGGTAAAGAGCGCCATGGTTATGTTCTTTAAAGTACTGAAATAGTTGTAACAAATTATAATAAAATGTTTTTAATTTTACCCTTCTATTTGTTATTGCAGAGGACCCCCATTTGCATCAATAGAGAACTAGGTGTGCATTAAGTTCTAGAGAAGAGGTTAGAAGAACTAATGAGAGGGGAGATGATCATGATGACATCAATGCTCCTCTTAACAATATATTAAAATTGAGAAAATAAATAAATAAATGATTGTCATCTATGCACCTTAATTGATAATGATTGATTTTTATGTGTCAATGAATTTAATTATGTGTTATTGAATGTTCATAAATTATAAAATGTGTTAATGAATATTGATGAATGATGTATATTAATGAATGATATCATGTGATAATTAATGAATGTTACAGTTTATTAATTGATGAAAGAATGAATGAATGTTAGATGTTAACGGGTAATTTAGAGTGATGTTAGGGGGTGGGGCCAAATGAGCTTCCACCTTCACGTGGTTTGCCTTGTTTAATGGAAAATATTAAATTATTCTTGAAGCAACGTGAAGCTCAATAAGGTTGTTCCTTATCTAGGGTCTCAAATGTACCATGTATCCCACTCTCAACATTGCAAGGCTTCAAGTGGTATTGTCCAAAAGTAACTAAGCATGTACTCGTTATTATCTAGGTATCTTCTAGATAAATGAATCGTTGTTACCTCAATTTTGATACGACTTTAGTCAATGGTTCACTAGTTATAAGCTTGAGATAGATGAATCTATACCTTTTGGATAGTAGATTTATTGTTAACTAGGATGTTTTCTTTGTTCCGACTCAAAGGGTTCAGGCTACTTATTAGTTTGGAGGCAAAGTTTGAAAGAATGCATGAATGCGTTATGACTACATCCTTAAAACTTTAATTGTTTTTCAAACCTCTTTCTTTTTCACTGCCTATATTTACTGGACCATTTACCATTTTTATTAAGTTTCCTTTTTCCATTTACAGTTTTCCCTCTTAGCTACCTTATATTGGTAGTTTCCTAATATTATATATCACTATTCAAAATACATTATGTCTCTCTGAATTCTATCATTCCATTTTCCATCTTAGCCCATTTTCCTCACAATACAAAAACTATTTTCATTATTGTACAATATCTTTAGAATTTTTCTCTTGTATGTCATTATCTGCCTCTTGAATAACATTTAAGCTAATTTTTTAGGCAACGTTTATCCACGAACTTCTGAGAAGACTCTTTTATGCCATTAATATCCAATAATCAACTATCATTATAGATTAATGACTGAAGTACTTGTGGGAATGCAATATAGTGAAAATCACGCCTCTTGTACCATCGGTCCTTCATACCACACTCATAGTGCATCCTACCAACTTTTTAGCAACAAGCATTGTAAGCATGAACCCTATTTCAAGAAATTAAATTCACACCAAGCACCAACATCATACCGAAGTCTGCTAATAAAAAGATAGTATTCACTGACAAAAGATGAACAAAATAAATGGTTCTCTAATAGTTCCAAGCAATTCTCAAGAAACGTAATTGCAATGTATAAATCCAAATATTTAATTTGATAAAATTTTAGGCTACTAGTTTTTTGGATGCACTAATCAAATTCCACAACCAATCTCTTTGCTTACATTGGCCTTGTGGAGCTTATTAACACCCTATCAATGAGCCTTAGCCTTCAAAGGGTCAAATTGATCATCTTGGGATTATCTCTATAATTATAGATCATGCTAACAATATTGTATTGCTATATTTTGGAAATTAATTTAGGCAGAGTCTTTCTCTTCAAATAGAGAAATGAATTTTCTAAAGAGAGGCTCCAAGGGAAAGCATTAAAATAGGTGATAAAGTACAAAACAAGTATTTCTTGCAAAAGACAATGCAAAGAGATAGTACTACCATTGACTTGAGAAGAAAATAAATACAAGGATCCATCAAAGAATATAATATTACTATACGCTTATGATATAATCAAGAAGTCTATAGTCACTACTTGAAATAAAAACTCTTTGTTCTTCTACCATTGTCTGATCATTTATGGTGAATCTATTATTGTCAAGAATAGAAAAGTGTTGTTAACATCCACAGTTTTTTGTTGTTTTTTCCAATTTGACTATTTTTTAAATGAATTACTCCTCATCTAGATATTTTTTTTGTGTGATGTTTAAACTACATGAAAAACAATTTTATCAAAGCAACACAAAATTAAAAAACACCTCAATGCCAACAGAGTTGTCGATATTGTTGAACTAGTGGATAAGAATGTGCAACCCAATCATAGTTGTGTTGAAGTTGAGGTAATATAATAGTTGTTACGGAAAAAGAAAAAATTATAGCTTTTTCATTCTTTAGTACTTCACTTATATTAACTTTGCATGATGTTTAAACCACATGCAGAGCAATCATATACAAGCAAAATGAAAAGGAGAAGACAATGTTGATAGTGATTATGCCGAATTCAAAGATTATGTGCATGATATTCATATTAGTAGCCATGCTAAACTTGAGGTGAGTGTTATGAAACTTGACTTTTCCTTGTTATGAAATCAAGTTTCAAGCAAATATATTTCAAAATTTAAAATTAAAAACTCAAAATAGTCCCTCTTATCTTGAAAATAAGTTTCAAGGATTGCACTAAATTTGTCCTTTTACTTTAGTTTTGAAAACTAAAACACAAATTTACATGGGATCGTGTCGAATGTTATTGATTTTATTTTCTATCACTATAATGCTCCTCTTGAAATCTTTGGATAATTAGAAGTCCCTTAGAACACAGAATGAAAATATGAAGAGAAGCAAAACAACTTCATTTGAAAATAGTGAAAACCTCTTAAGCTAGTTTTCGATTCTCAAATTCGGAGGCAACTCAATGACAATAGAAACATACCTGCACAAACTAATTGACCTTTTTCTCATAAAATTAGACTATTACAATGACACCATTAATCCAATTTTCTTGAATCTAGGGTATCCATGGTGCCACTTAGAGTTAAATTTAAGAAGGTTCTCTTTGTCATTTTAACATTGTCTTCTCATTTTGATTACCACCACAAATTCTAGCCCTGAATAGCTACTTGAAAGTTATTTGACCACTGCTATTATTTTTTGGCATTGACCATGGCTACTATCTCATGGTAACACATGTTGTAAGCATTGTTACAAAACTCACTTACTTTTACAATTTTTGATGATCCTCTTTGTATTAACAGTGACCATTTTGTTGATTTTATGCTATCCATATCAATGCAGTGGTCTTCTCTTGTCATAATCTTATGACTCCTAGTTGCATCATTGAGCTCAACACTCCTTGATCCTCATTGTTGCTTTAAATCCTAATGATCTCCATGTTTTCATGACTCTCCCTTTATATCTCGATTTCGTTGTTCACAAAAAAAAAATTCATTGAAAGAGAAGCATCCTCATTGTCTTTTCATCTTGAATTTTGATCTTACTCCCATGACAACTAATGACAGTCTGTCCATAGGCCTTCCTTGTCATGCATGTCATAGTGCACTGCCCTTGTATTGAGTCACTATCATTAGCATTTAATGTCTTTGATAGAATTATTCTTAAAATATTTTTCAATGCTTTTTACAACACTTGATATTGTTTTTCTTCTCCAATGATTGTCCTAAAGCAAATTTTTCACTGTACTCCATCAGTTAGTGGTTCCTCTTTGAATAGTGGTACTTCTTCATATGGAAATCTACCCCTTTGATGTTCTTCATTTATATCTATATATTGAGGTGTTTTTGGTTCATATATATGAAATTTTTTTGGTCTCTTTTTGTAACCTTTAATCTCACCATCTTCTCTTGAAAGGTCGTTGAGCCATTTTGTAACCTTTAGGCCAACTAGGCCCTAAGTGGGTCAACAAGGGTCAAAGCCTCTAGGGGTGTTCAAAGGTGATTAAATTGATGTAATTAATGAATTTATGACATATTTTTCATGTCTTAGCAGTCCTAGGTTGAAATAAGTTCATTCGGTTGAGAAATGTTAAAATTGCTCAAAAGTTGCTTTGGCGACTTTGGTAATTTTGTGCAAAACCTATCATTAAGTTGTCCAAATGAACAAATAATTCAAAATTTAGTTGAAATATGATTTTAAAGGCTATCTAAACTTCCTATGGGTTGGGGATTGCAGAGGAGATGTGATTTGTAAGAAGAAAATAATAAAACTCTGATTTTGTAATGTGCATTTGCAGTCTTTTTGGTGATCAGAGGCTTGGATCTGATGGACATTGAATGGTTTTGATCCCTAAGACATTGGGAATTCAATAAAAATGGGTTTAATTCATTTTATAATTTATTTGGGAAATTTATGTGGAGTATGGAGTTAGATTTAGTTCAATCTTTCAAAACAATCCCAAAACCATCTCTATTAAGGGTTTGAAGACAAATTGTTTGGTCACTCACAAGTTCACTGTTGGAAAATTATGAAATTATGAATTTTATTAGTACATTTAATTCTCTTTCAATTGATATAGGTCTTGGATATGGAAGTTGTGTCTATTGAAATAAAAATGATTCCCTAGCGGGTCTGTTACATTATTTCTACAGATCGTGATAACAAGAATCAGATTGATTTGTTAATTGAAGATGCCAATGGAGGTTCCAAATGCTATATGGAGTTTAAAAAGGTTTTAAAAGATCTATATCTTCCTTTCTAATTTTAGGACAAAGAATGTATGGTTTTTTTACCTCTGTTATTGAAATGCTTGATCAGACAGTCATAGACGTACAACAACAGTCACAGTCATGATTAATTACCTTCTTTGTTTGAAGTTGTCTTATATCTTGAAAAACTTTTTAAGTGTGTTATTGTGTCTTGAGTATATTGCATCTTTGATTTTTTGAGACTTATTATATTATATGTTGAAGGTGATCAATGAAGTAAACTGGCATAAGACTTTTGAACTGTTTTGACAGTAAGTTACAAAGTCTGATTTCCTCTATGTTTGGCACTCTTTTATTGTTGCAACCTTCTAAAAACCTTGTAAATAATTCCTTAAATGTGTATTTATATCCTTGGATTAACTTTTAAGTTATGTGTTGAAGATGATCAACAAAGGATGGTCTTGGAAAACCTTATAGATCTGATTTTTGACAAAGAATGGACAAGTCTGAGTGGTGTTGTTACAAGAAAAACTTGTGATGGGTTTAGTGTATCTAAAGACAATCTAAATGTCTATCTACCATGTTGAGACCTCATAGTAAGGGTTGGGAACCAGAGACACAAATTTGTTTTCCATATGTGTGAGGATGTACAACAGTAAAGTCTCTTATTTGTGAGCAGTTTTCAAAAAGTGTAAGAAGGTGTGTTAGAGTGCCTTCAAGGTGTGTTGAAACATCACGAATCTGGTAAAGTTGTTGGAGTTACTTTTGATGTTTCTTGTTTCTTTTGATTGTGATTAGTTATTTGAGGTGAAGTTCCAATATCTCATGAAGACTAATTTGTATCAGATTTAATAGTGAAGGGTCCCTATTATCTTGGAATGGAAAGATGTTGTGAGTCTTGTAAACAAGTGAAGTTATTATCATCATTGGTAGAGATTTTTAAAAGAAGAGAATTTAATCTTGTTAGATGCCTCTTGAGTCAAGTTGAAGTTATGGAATTTAGTTTGGGTCAATAGCACCCTTGGAGATTTGATGTTTGTGTTGGATGCTCTGCATCACATTTGTATTAAGTCATATGGTTTTTTTCTTGTAACATCACGACAGTTACGTCACCCCTTTCTCATGGCATATGATTGATCCATCTCTTTCATATCCATTATTATATTCTTCATACCATCTAGATCGTTCCATGACTGAAACAATCACTTGCAATACTCTTGTTAGACAATCATGCATCTCCATATCAATCATTGGATCACACTTTAATCAAAGGATCATAGAAACTATAACAATAGAGGGCTCCTAAAATAGTGAATATACACTTCCTTGCATTGTAATACATATAAGAATTCACTACCCTCCATTATAGAATAGTGTATGCCACTATCATAGTCTTTTGTTGGAAAAAAAATGCATGATGACCTCCATGTTTTCCTTTAACTATTTTGAGTTCATCACACACATTGTCTTAGGAAAACCTCTTGACTTCTAAACTACCTCTTCTTTTAACAAATAATTTTTTCCCTGCTACCTTTGGACTGTCACTTTGATTTCTTTTAGCAACACCATCATGACCATACTCTCTATGGGGTGTCATTGAATTTTACTCTCATGACATACACTCTTGATTGCTGCTCACATTTTGGATATAATTCATGATCTTTGGCTTTAAATGTGACTGGAAGATGTTTCCTATTTTTCTCTTACTTCATAGCATTGGCATAGAATTGAACTTAGTATTCATGTAAATGATGGACCCACCTATTTAAAAGTGAGATATACTTCAGTCTTGCTAACCCTGTCCATCATTTCATATGATAATTCACTTCTTTTTCCTATTTTGAAAGCACTGTATTTGTATTATTTTCCATGACATTGTGGGACTTTCCTTTCTTCTCATCCTTATTTTGGAAATGCATGACAATACTGAAATCAGTACCTTCATCATCTTAATAGTGTTGCTCACTGTCTTTCTTTACCACTGTATTGTTTACACCTCATTGTCCTTGCCATCGTAAATACTACTCTTTTTCTACAAACAACTTCTTTTTAAACAAAAGACTAAAGTTAATATTCATAATTATTTTTCAACCTTTTCCTCTCATACATGAGCATGTGTCTTGATTTCTCAATCTTCCTAGGAATCGGCATAATTTCCTGGACGATTATTCCTTACTTCTTGCAAATGCGATCTTTACACAATGGATATGTAAAAATCTCTATCATTATTACAAAATCCATTTGATTTATTCTTCACGAAATCTAATTTTTATCGATGACCCTACAATGGGGCTTGAAGACTCTTGTTCTTTCCATATCAAGTCATATTCTTGACATTGTATTGGCCAGATTTCAACATCTATGTTTCACGCTTGCTTTTAAGTCGTGTTTCATCTCCCTAGTCGTATATTTTCTTCCTATGACTAAGCTTATCAAACTAATTACTAACATCAAGTAATTAGTCTTCAACCTAAACAGAATCGTGATTCAACAATCCTCCTAATTGGAATGTAGTATTTTGTAATGATCTTTTCGTATTATAAAGTCGAAAGCTTCTGGTATGTTGTTATCAACCGTTAATCCACTTCTTATATATATATA
>MU224995.1:571474-587177 GCA_018584345.1 Thuja plicata
TATATATATATATATCCTTGCCTGATTCATATTTGCATCACAACGATCATGATGGTAACTTGTTGCAATGAATACATCGATATATGAATATATTCATTTCCCATTGATACACTCGCCATCACCAATCTTCATGTATCGGGCGACCCAAGGTGGACTCCATCATTTGAATCTTCTTAACTTGGCTCTGATACCATGTGAAAGTAATTAAATTTATAGCAAACTTATGCAATAGTTGATAATTTTCTTCTTTCTTGATTGCACGATAACTTCAGAATTTATCTTTAAAAAATTTGATTATCAATAATGATATAGTATGATGTTGAATGCAGCTGCCAATGTTCATTTCTTGATACATGGAAAGAGAAGATGAAGAATTGATGGTGAGCAACAAAGAATTGATTCACCTTAAAGATACAGAACATTCTAGTGACAAATAAGTACCTGGAACCTTCTATATCTTTAAGGGAAACATTTCTTCATCGATACCAAGGAAAAATGTGAGTTCAATAGACCACTCATAGAAGATGATAGGATTGGCTATAGAGTCGTAACTAAATGGATACGAGAATTGAGTGCGCAAGGTTCTACTGATGGATCCATCACAGAGGTAATTAATGTATTATTCTTCAAGTCATGTCAATTATTCTTCAAGTCATGTCAATGATCTTGTGCAAACAACGCCTCATTCCAGGTCAACCCCACCTGTATTGCCGACTGCAATGTCAAAAACATGCAACATGAAAACATCCTCTATTGCACATCATATTGGTAGATCCTTCTTTTGCTCTCTCTTTTGTTGTGTTTATCTCCCCTGAAGTGTTCTTTCTTACGGGAGTTTCATAGTGTTATCATTTTATGTAGCAAGAGATGTACATGAGGATGTAGCAGAGGCAACTACTGGTGATAACATACCATCATTTCCTGGATCTTCTTGTATTGCTAGTACGGTAATGTTGCAAGCCACATTGGTGGTGAGCAACGAAGAATTGATTAGCCTTAAAGATACAGAACATTTCAGCAATGAATAAGTACCTGGAGCCTTTTGTATCTTTAAGGGAATCATTTCTTCGTCGCTCATTAGCAATGTGGCCTGCAATGTTACCGTACTAGAAATAAGGGAAGATCCAGGAAATGATGGTATGTTATCACCAGTAGTTGCCTCTGCCGCACCTCATCTGCATCTCCTGGTATAGTTCATGAATCCATTATTAAATGCCCCCAAGAAAGAACACTTCAAGGGAAATAAACACATAACAAAAGAGAGAGCAAAAGAGGGATCTACCAATATGATGTGCACTAGAGGATGTCTGCATGTTGGGTGTTTTCGACATTACAGTCGGCAATGCAGGTGGGGTTGACCTGGAATGAGGCGGTGTTTGCATAGGATCATTGATATGACACTGGATACCCGTCAAAATTTTGAATTTAATTATGTAATTATGATGCCCATTTGCGATGGGGAATGATATTGGATAATCGTCGGTATTGCGACATGCATGCTATAATTCTGACGCCCATATGCGATGGGGATGCTATACGACGGGATTTTCGTCATAAATGATATTGGATAATCGTGGGTATTACGACATGCATGCTATAATTCCAACGCCCATTTGGGATGGGGATGCTATACTAACGGCGGGATTTCCATCAGAAATGATACTGGATAACCATCGGTATTGCGACATGCATGCTATAATTCGAATGTCCATTTGCAATCGGGATGCTATACTAACAACAAGATTTCTGTCAAAAATGATACAGGATAACCATCAGTATTGCAACATTGATATAATAATTTTGACGCCCTTTTGCGATGGGGATGCTACACTTTCGATGGGGTAACCATCAGAAATATGATAATACTATAATGTCTTTGTGTGGTTAATTCTGACGGTTTTGGTCACCGGAATGGCGATGATTACCATCTCCATTGCAATTTTGATGAAATAACTCTGACGGCGTCTTGTGTCAAATATTTGACGCATAGACGTTGAATATCTGACAGATAGCTGTCGAAATGAGGCCTCAAATGTACTAGTGATGTGCATTTGAAAGGCTTAAAAAGTGTGGCAAATTTTGAATAGAAAAAATGGCGTCAGAATTTTGAAGTACTTCGAAGAACCATCCTTTGTTGATGTATATTGCATAATACGACATTAGATTTGCAAGATGAAGATGATATATGTGACGATGTTTATATTGAGAGTGGAACAAACATGCCAATTAATAAAGTTGTTGATCCAGTTGCAACACTTGCTTGAGAAGCATTAATGACTTTTGTAAATATTGATTTGAATAATGTAAGCATGTAAAACCATAAAAAAACCAAAAGCTTAATTGATTTACAAGGACATAATAGATGTCAAAACATGTTTTGAATTGGTTTTTGAAATGTTAATATTGTCTTTGTTAAGTTTTGATTTTATATTTATGCTAGAATTTCTTTGTGGGAGCTTGAAGGTCTCAAATTAGTATTTGTTTTAAATTGGAAGTCCTCAAATTGATATTTGTTTTTAATATAATATTACATCCTTTGATTTGCAAAGAAATTGAAATTTTCATTTACTCGGGATTTTATCTATTTGCTACTGCTATTCACCACAAGCTTTTATGCAATAGTAGATGCTACTTTTAAAAGAACCAATCTGTTGTTTTACTTGTCCAACTTTGAGATGTATTGACGAGTTTAAGGTTGCACATTTAATCAATACAAATGATTAAACATGATTTAAATATATCAAATTTCTATGTGAAATTAAATCTAATTTTAAGGTATTAAAACAAATAAGAAAAAATGGATACAAATATCTCAAAGAGTGAAATACCATATAGTTTTCAAATGATATATATAGATATATTTTATTTTTGAAATTAAATATATTTAAAAATATTAAAATAAAGTTCACGAGGATGTGGATCTAAGACATGGTTTTAACTAAAGTCAGGTGGCACATGGAATCTACAAAAAATAATAACATATATGAAAAGCAACACAACATTAAAATTCAATTAGAATTGTGATAAAATTATAATGACACAATTTATGCTCTATTCCTTGATATGATTCAATAAATAAATTGTTAATATCAATCGGTTTAAAAATTCCTGAGATGTCAAAATGATGGAAAGGTCTTGTTCAACTAATTAAGTAACTGTTAGAGATGCTTATGATTTAACTAATAGAAAAGTTTTCTAAGAGCCTTACAAAATGGTCAAAAATGACCATTAGGGTTAGCAGATAGGGAGTAGATAGCTTGTCTTGAAAGTTAGTAACCAGTGAGCCCTTTAAACCCAAGTTAAAGAACATGAGTCAAGTAAGGGTGATGATTTTTGACATCATGTTAACGTGCTTGCAAAATTAAAAATCTTGGCCCAGGTGGTGTGGTGCTACATGCATGACATTCAAATCACATGATAGTTAGGGGGTACCTATAGTGTGTGACCAACTAGAGTAGTGTAGGTTCTAAACACCAGGCTCAAATGCCAACTAGTCGTAGATATTTGTATGCACCCTTGTGAAGCGCAGTGCCACTTTCGAAAGAAAGGTGTGCGAGGGACTACTAGGTCTGTGGTTGGAGGTAAATTGCCTTGATGATGCTCTCCCTCTCCACAACTATGTCAAGGCTTGTATGAGTAATTCCACATAAGTAGCACAATTGTACAATGATATCTTATCCTTTCTCTTTCTTTATGAATGATTTCTATGATACTTGTTCATTTATTGTTTCTAAAAAATAGATTTAAGTTCTGTTTATTTGCTTCTTTAATTTGATTTTAAAATATTTACACTCTCTACAAGTATAGTACAGTTAATAATTAGTTAGTTTCTTTCTTTCTTAAAAAAATTTAAAAAATAGAGTCCTGTAAGTAATTTTACTTATATTTTATTGTTATTAGTTTTAGCCTATTACATCGACCCATCCACCATGTTAGTGCAAAACCCTAGTCAAATACCTTGCTGCTGCTAAAAGACTGAAGATGTTTATTGTTATGTGCTTGAATGTGACCTCTGAATCAGGCACAAACCCAACATAGTCCTTACTCAATCATTCAATTTGCAAAGATGAACATGAATTGTCCATTTTACAAACTTGATTGAAGCGACCTGTTGCCTCCTAATTAGTTGGGGATGTCGAATTTACTCTCTGAACGAGAGCCAACAACCTTGACCACCGCTAAAATAGAGGATTTCTAAAGCATGAAAGGTAAGCAAATTGCCATTAATCTATGAAAGAAACTGCAATTAATCTAGAAATGAAGTGTCATTAAACTAGAATTGAAATGCATATTAATCTAGAAAGCTTGAAAATATGATGGAATTAAGCTACTAAATATGTAAGCAAACTACATTAAGAATCAACATATTACTTAATCCAAATGAAACTAATCTAATTATGCAACAAAGCTAAAAATCATGAAAAACAATACAAATTTAACTATAATTTTGATTCTCTCCAAATCATCCTCTCAAATGAAGAAAAAGATGTCCAATATATAGAAAAACCATGGAAAGAAGGTGAAGAGTTTCTTGAAAAGAAATGGTTGCCTCTTCATTTCCATGGAATGGAGATTGAGACAAAAAAGCATGAATTATTTAACTAAAAGAGTGGATTATTGCCACATAAGTGACCTTTCATATAGAATTATGGAATTCTTTTTGAGGATAATCCATTCAAACAATTAAATAATTATTCAATTCCTTTTGATGTATATTAGCTAAAGAGGGTGGAATTAATTTAATTTAAAAGCACTTAGGACTTTAGGATTAAATTAATTAATCATAGATATTTTTAGCTAATAAACCTTGATAATTTAGGAATTAAATATAGTGTCATATTTATGCAAATTTAGGTTATCTGCATTTGAGACTAAGTCAATTAAAGTCAATTAGGAGGAGAATTTGCCTAGTATAATAGGACTTTGATGATGAAAAATTGAAGGAGCGCACCAAAATTGATTGGAATTATAAGGTGCCAATTTTGGGGTGTTACATTTTGCCCCTCTTTGAATTGATGTGCTAGCAACGCATTGATTCAAAGAATAGTCTGATGTGAAAATGAAGGTTTCGGAAATCTAGGTTAGGTTGCCAAGACATCGATCAGATCGAGAAGCAGAATCATTTGAGAGAAGATCAGAATCGGGGTTAGATTGCCCCAATGTCCACTGATAGTTGATGAAGATCCAGGACTGTCTCCAGAATCAGGGTTAGATTGCCCCAATACAAAGATTAGCCTTCCGAGATCCAAGTTAGGTTACCTAGATAACGGTCTAAAGAGATTTTGAGAGCCATCTTCAGAACGAAGCATAACTTTCAGGAATTAGGGCTAGATTGTCCCAATACCTAATGAGATTTCAAGAATCATCTTCAGAGTGAAGCTTGATCCTTGAGGCTCCGAGTTAGATTGCTCAGATACCTAGAAAGATAGATGGCAAGATGACAAGGTGAAAGACATCAAGATGCCCCTAGAGATGGAATATCCAATTTTGACCATAAGGTACGAAAAACTAAATATGCCCCAAGTGATGAGATGCCCCTAGCAATGGGGACTTTTGATTCAGATCATACTGATTTGAGAATAATGTGAAAGATTTAATGATGCAATCATCATGCCCCCTCGGGAGCGAAATCGAAAGATGACACATCATATAGAGGATGAGAGCGAGAAATTGCAGATAGAAATAAGATCGGAGATCTAGAGAAATCCATAAATAGATTAAGAGAAGACAGAATCGATTTGGAGCGATCAGGGAGTCCTACTGACTAGGTTTGACCATAGTTGACCAAATTTGACTATAGTTGACTTTGATGAAAAGATTGCAGAAGTCGAGAAAATGATAACGAGAGATAATTCTGACAAGAAAGCGACGTCCGAAAGTTGACTGCACAAGCATATATAAAAGTGTCATATTTTGATTTCGATCACGAAAATTGATTGAGCATATAAATGAAGATAGAGAGAGAGGATAAAACACTTGTGTAGTCAAGAGGAAGCCAGGATAAAAGATGAGGACCTTCAAAGAATGAGAAGACAAATGAAGAGAGCATCAAAACCGTCGCTATGAAAGCCTAAAATGCAAATGCAAGCCTAAGCTAAATGCAAGCCTAAAATGTAAATGCAACCCTAGGACTTGGTTGTTGGACTCATCGTATAATCATCATCGAGTATTTTGGAACATCAGAGTCAATACAATTCTCACTGGTGCCATTGTGACCATAAGAATATGAATATGACTTTCATCAGATAAAATGTAGGAAACGAACATAAGCACCAGGGCACAAAAGCCAAGGTGACCTGAACATTGTTTCCAATTTGATATAGTAAGAATACACAAACAAACAGAGCAATAACAGTCAAGGAGATAGTTCCGACCTCCCCTTGGCATACAAATAAACAAGATCGAGGGATGTGAGGCTTTTCCACCTTAATGCAGAAGCTCTTGTCACATACACCCTATTTATTTGATGTTGTTGGATCATCGAAACCACACCCACAAGCAGTAGATAAAGAAAATATCAATGAAATTCATGAGAACAGACAGCATACAAAGAAAGATTCAATCATAGCTCAGGACATTTCAAAGATTACGAATGTGTCTAGGTTTGGGGTGTTGAAAAACACCGTTGTGATTGTGAGTGCAATGTGTTTAACTGCTATCGAGAAAGGTTTACGTTGCGATGTATCCAATGTGTGTTGAAAAACACAGATGTGTCCAAAGAGAGTGTTGAAAAACACTATTTGATAGGAGTGTTGAGAAACACCAGTTTGTGCCAGTAGAGAGTTGTACTTTAACAAGATTACTGACTCGAGTGAAAACCGAAGATACAATCAAAGTGGGGAACCATGCCCCCAAGTGACGAACGAATTGAAGTCGAACATGCAGATAGCAAGTCGATGTGAGAAATCTCAGTAAATTAGTGACAGTAGGCAGACTCAATGAGAACCACTGGTGACTGACGCGAGAGAGATTCTCAAAAATAAAGATCGATTACGAGATCTAGGCATCAGTAGGCAGACTCGGTGAGAACCACTGGTGACTGATGCGAAAGAGAGTCTCAAGGAGAGACAAAGTGCTACGAAGCATCGGCAGGCAGACGCAGTGAGATCCACTGGTGACCGATGCAAGAGGAGAGAGACTCCAAAAGATAAGACCATGCCCCCTAGACAAGGAACATGCCCCCTAGACTAGGAACATGCCCCCAAGTGTGACCAGTTTCAATCCATGTGAAGTCGAGCAAAATCTCAAAGATGACTAAGAACAAATGCATGAGCAAGCTAAAGCAGGAAAGCAAACCAAAGCCGGAAAGCAAACTGAAGCAGGAAAGCAGAATAGAAAATGCAAAAAAGCCAAGAGATGCTGCGACAGATGGAGCATTGCGGAACAAGAGGTGCATGTTTACCAAGTTTTCACCATCTTGGCAGAAATTCTATTTTTACTACCATGACGCATGTTTACCAAGTTTTCATCAATGGCACATTTTTCTCTTTTTCTCTTTTTTTTTGTATTTTCATCTTTTCAATTTTTTTTTGTATTTTTTCTTTTTGCAATTTTTTTTGTATTATCAAGGCGCCTATTTACCAGGTTTTCACCAGGATAATAGATACATCAAAGCGCCTGTTTGCCAGGTTTTCACTAAGATGATTATTTTTTCAGGACATTTTACAATTTTTAGGATTTTCTCAGAATAAAATATGTACATGAGCATTCAGAAGACATGTCGACTGTAGAACTTCTTCAGGTGAAGAGCGTTGATAGGCTCTTTGAGTTGTTCAGCTTCTGTAGTAGAAATCTGAAAGCGCCAGACCCAAATACTGCAGTAATAATATATGGACCAAGCCAGTTTGGCTCAAATTTTCCTTTCCGACTCCGTTGTTGTTGATTCTTAGGGTTTTCCCTCAGGACGAGATCACCCAGTTGGAAGTCTCTTGGTCTAACCTTCTTGTTATAACTCTTAGATATTCTCAGAGATGATCGAACGCCACCTTTTGACGTTCATCTAGTAGTTCAAGCTCTTGTAGCCAAGATATTCTGACATCATCGTCAGTAATGAGGCCCTTTAGAGAGACTCGCAAGGTAGGAATCTCAACCTCAATAGGCAACACTGCATCTGCACCATAGACTAGAGCAAAGGGTGTGGCCCCTGTTGGTATTCGTATACTGGTGCAATAGGCCCATAAAGCCGGATTGATCTAGAGATGCCAGTCTCGTCTAGATTTGTGTACCGTACAGTGTAGGATCTTGAGAATTGTCTTGTTTGAAGCTTCAACCTATCCATTACCCTGGGGATAATAGATAAATGACTAGTGCTAAATAATCTTGAACTTAGTGCACAAATTTGTCAGATCTTTGTTCTTGAATTGTCCCCCATTGTCAGTGACTATAGATGAGGGTACACCATATCTACAGATGATGTAGTTTAGTATAAATATGGCTACAGACTTGCCATCAGCTACACTGAGAGGTACTGCCTCAACCCATTTGGTAAAATAGTCAGTAGCAGTAATGATGTATTTATGTCCTCTCGAAGAAGATGGATATATCTGACCTACTAAGTCAAAGGCCCACTGTTGAAATGGCCAGAAAGTAATGGAGGGAATGAGCTCCTTGGCTGGAGCGTGAATCATATTACCATGTAGTTGACACTGTTTGCAAGACTTAGCAAACTGTGTAGCTTCCTTGTCCATATCCCTCCAATAGTAATCAACTCTAATAAGTTTATGACCCAGTGTCAGACCATTTGAGTGAGACCCACATATGCCTTCATGTACCTCTTCTAACGCACGTTTGAACTCATCGGGTTCTAGACACCTAAGGAGGGTACCGTCTAGACCTTGTTTATACAAGTCGTTAGCTACGATGACATACCGTGAAGCACTGCAAATTAAATGACGTTTTTCATTTCGAGTATATGTGTCTGGAATAATTTGGTCATGAAGATAAGAGAAGATATGATAGTAGCGGGATGAATCATGTCCAATGACTGAACAGATCATCCGGGAGTCAGGTGAATCATAGGTAGGGTGGCATAACGTCTCCACTAGGAATTCATGTCTAAAATAATTTTCTGGCATTTGTAACATAGAAGCTAGAGTAGCCATAGCATCAGTTGATTTATTATCCGCCCTTGGAATTTGCTGGAAAGTAACATGTGCAAAGTATTTCTTAAGGTCATCAACCATCTTTTTATAGGGCACTAGCTTTTCATCTTTGGTTTGATAGGTGTCGTTCACTTGATTGATAACCAGTTGCGAATCTCCAAAGAATTTTAGCTCATCAACACGTCATTCAATAGCGATATTTAGTCCATTGATCAAAGCTTCATACTTAGCAGTGTTATTTGTACAAGGAAACATCATTTTGTATGCTTTTGCTAAGGAATACCGTTGAGGTGTAATAAACAAAATTCCAGCTCCTGACCCCTTTTGGGTGAACGATCCATCAAAGAAAATGGTCCATGTCTGATGCGTGAGAAGCATGATGGACTCATCTGAAAATTTAATCCTTAATGGTTGATGATCTGTAATAGGTGCCTCGGCCAACTGATCTGCAATCACTTGTCCTTTAATAGCTTTCCTCTCAACATATACAATATCAAATTCACTAAGGAGCATGACCCATTTAGCTAGTCTACCTGTGAGGATAGCTTTACTGAGTAAGTATTTTAATGGATCAATTTTTGCGACTAGCCTTGTAGTGTGAGCCAGCATGTAGTGTCGTAACTTCTGGGAAGCAAACACCACTACTAAGCAAGCTTTCTCAATTACAGAATAATTCATTCCATAAGAGACCAATGTTCTGTTGATGTAATAAATGACTCTTTCTTTATTATTTTGATCTTCTTGGGCCAATAGAGCGCCCAGAGATGTTTCTGTAGCTGAAATGTATAAGATCAATAGTTTCCCCTAAATAGGGGCATTAATATAGGCGGATTGGCTAGATATTGTTTGATCTGTTGAAAGCCTTGTTCACATTCTTTGTTCCATTCATAAGTCACACCTTTATGTAGAGTTTTAGTAAATGGTTGTGACTTATCAGCTAGCTGCAAGATGAAATGCCTAATAGATTGGAGCCAACTTGAAGACCTCTAATTTGTCTGATATTGCGAGGTGGAGGCATTTCCATGATAGCTTGCACCTTTGCAGGATCCACCTCGATTCCCTTCGCGGAGATGATATAGCTATATAGTCAGAAAATGGAAGCACTTCCATTGTAGACGTGTTTAGCCTTCCGCGTAAGTGGTTTGGAGTCATGGCAAGCGCCTTGAATGGGTTCCTGATCTTGACATGGCTTCCTCCCTATTCTGTTCCTCTTTCCACTCCTATTTGGCCTGATTTTTGCATTCTGGACTACAGACTGGTGATTCTGGGCTTCAGGGTCAAGGTCAACATTTTAGGTCTATGTCGACCTCAACCCTGACCTAGGTCAGGGTCGACCTCGACCTTGACCCAGGATTCAGATCCCAGGGTCTTGTAGTTTCAGGAGGTCGGCCTTTGCAAAAAGTATTTCCCGCTTCCAGGTCGACTGTTTCGGGTTTCGAAGCATTGATTCCCAAATTATATTTAATATAGGTCCTCTCGTAGGGGTAAAGGTTTTAATAGGAATTTAATTCTCCTATGTAGGCCTCCTTAGGAGATTATGCCCTAATTCCATATAAAAGAGAAGCTTTCTCTCTCATTTTCTCTAAGGCAAGATTGAGAAACAAGAAGTCTTCTAATCAAGCATCAAGCATTCCTAATTGAGATCAAGCATTATCAAGTGAAGTTCAAGCAAGCTAAGAAGCAAGATTTCAAGCAAGCATTCATCCATTCAAGTATCCATTTTCATGAAGGAGATCCATTGGAGGCCATTGAAGGATTGAAGCTACAAGGTGCCCTTTTAGTGATCTCCCCATCCACCTTCTTCCAAGCCTATTCCAAAATCAAGAACCCATTCAAGACTTGGTGTTGAAGATCTACAAGCAAGAGATTGAAGACATCTTACCTTTCTACATTCCACATTTGAAGCATACTTGTGGATTCAAGGATTCGAATCTGCCACAAGGACTTTTTCAAGCAAGGTGAATTTATGCATTTACTTTGTCCATTTCTGCAATTTCAATTACATATATTTGAGGTTAATTCCAAAATCGGGGTTTGACCAAGGAAAAATCCTCCCCCACAACAAACAATCTCCTTTTTCTTGTAGGTACAGGTACAGAATAGTGGATTTGAACCCAGATTTGGATACCCTTTTCGGCTTTCTTTTGGACGGCGCGAACAAAGTCACTTTCAGATCTATGCAAGTCAGGGTCGACATTATTGGGTCAGGGTTGACATTTGTGGGTCAAGGTCGACCTTTTTCATAAGATGACATCAAAACGGAAAACAATTTCTGGGTTTTGTTCATCTCTGCGTTTCGGTTCGGTATCAACTATCAATTTTTCCAGAAACAGTCTACAGACCTCAGAAAATAGCATTCTTTGATTTGCAATATTTCAAGGTTAGTGCATTTCTCCTATTTCTTCAATTACTGTCATATATCATTTCTATACATAAAATTAACAGAATTTAAGGTATCTCCTTTGTTATTCTCCTTTCCAAATAGTTGATTCATTTGTGCATTAACCCTTCTCTTGGGTTGATCAACTTGGATCTCCCATTTGTGCATTTGAGGGTAAAAAAAGGAACATCTTATCTTCTGCTTAATCACAATTGCAATACACAATCAATTAAATTCAAGTAAATATGAAGTAGGGTTAAGGAGTTCAACACACTTTAATCAAATCAAATAACAATTAACAATCAAATCACCTTATCCCCTTTCAACACTTTATAAATTCCTGAGGACCCCCATTTCATATATTACAATAGCCAAGTAATTTTCCTTAAGTAACCCCAAATGCACATTTCTTAGGGCTAAGACGCAGCCTGAATTTTTCCATACGATCTAGTATAGGGCCTAGATCAGTGAGGTGTGTTTTCATGTCCATACTTTTAGCGAGCGTGTCATCCACGTAGTCCTCCATTGTCTTATGCATCATGTCATGAAATATGGTAGTGACAGCTCTCTGATAAGTAGCTCCAGCATTTTTTAGACCAAAAGGCATAACATTCCAGTAGAATGTACCCCATGCACAAGTAAAAGCAGTCTTCTCTTGGTCTTCTAGCGCAATTTTGATTTGATTATAGCCAGAAAAACCGTCCATTAGTGAATACATCTCATATCCTGCTGTCATATCCACAATCATGTCAATGTTGGGAAGTGCAAAATCATCTTTTGGACATGCCAAATTTAATTCTCTGAAGTTTGTGCAAACTCTGATAGATTTGTCATGTTTAGTCACTGGGACTATATTATAGATCCACTCTGCATAATCAATTGTTCGGATGAACCCAACTTTTAGAAGTTTTTCCAATTATGCCTTGATCAGTAGAGCCACGTGTGGATGCATCTTTCTAATTTTTTGTTTGACTGGTTTCACGCCTGGAGTTATCGACAAGTGATGCATGATGAGATCAGGATCCACACCCGGCATGTCAAAATATGTCCATGCAAAGTTTATCTTTTTCTCCTTGAAGAAGTCTGTGAATTCTTTAAGTTCCTCTGTAGATAATGATTTGGCCACATGAATGATGTGTGGATGTTCTGATGTTCCTAGATTTACCGGCTGAGTTGGCTCAATTAACACTGATGAGCGTTCTTGGAAGTGACTCGGAAGCGCATCAAGTATCTCATCCTCAGGAGCCTCAGAGAGGTTTTCACCTTCGAATACCTCTTTTCTTTTTACTTTTTTTGGCTCTGATACTGCCACAATGTGGTTTTCACCATCAGAGCGCCTATTTTTTCTTCTTTTAATTTTATGACTAAGATACTTGATATCAGCCTCGGTCATGTTGACACTTTCTTCACTAGTGGAGGGTGTTACGGGTTCGACGGCATGAAGGTAGCAGGCTAGAGCGTAGTCATTCTGGAATATAAGGAGTTCATTGGATGAAGAAGGGGAATTCCAGTCTATTAACTCGGGATGTTGGAGTGAAAGAGATGTGACGGGTTCCAGTGCATTCACGGTATAGTCGTTGAAAGCGTTGACCAGCAAGCTGAGAGCTAAATCAATCACATCCTAAGGTGTGTTCGAATCCTTTTGACCCCTAATGACCGAAGTAGAAGACATGTTAAAATTTATGGACTCGAACTCATTAGAACTTTCACTAAACCCCTTACTTATGTCGAGAAGCTTTTCATAAGATCCTTCTGACAAACTGTCAAACTCATACTCATGAGAATCTGTGTCCGAACTCTGACTTGGGTGTTTGCACCATGAAGGTTTTTGAGCTCTTACAACACCAGCTTGTTCCTGCGCCAACTGTTCTTGAAACTTTGGTGGTATGTATCGTTCACCTTGGAAACTAGGATCTTGCAACACTTTCCATTGTTCATAGGTTAGTGCATCAAATCAAGTAGTTTTATCAGAATCGTTGTCAGTCTCGACTGCACTGGCGCACGGTACAAAATTATCTGGCTTAGCAAAGAATGCTGCCAGGTCTGGAGGAATGGGATAAGGAAAGCAATCCTCATCGGAACTATCTTCTATGGTGTTGATTGCAGCTGTGCCTTCAGGTTCTGGCGAAGGCTCTAATTTTGGCACAAATTTGTTGATCCCTAGATGGAACGGGGTCTTTTTGAAACCTAAGCCAGTGGTGTCTTTTGTCTTTTGACCCGTAGCTTTAATAGGCTCCGCTAACCCATTACCATTCACCCCTATTGGGCCACTCCCTTTGTACCCAAAACATTTCATAATCTTAAGACCTTCATTGTTGGGATTTAGTTCACGAGCCAGGGCAGTCTGTTCATATATGCTCTTTCCTCTGCAAATCCAAGCTTTAATAGCTCTTTCTTCATCTTCATCTTCTAATTGTGTAGAAGCCCGTACAAAGGCACCATCATAAACTATCTCAAGAGGAGCAGAAGATCTGTTGTTCTTAGAAGGTCTCCCATAAGAACGAAGAGACGGAGGTAGAGCTGTTAACAATAGCACAGGTTCTATTTGATATCCTCCCATGCCTATGTCTGTGGTTTTTAGGGTTTGTTCCATATCTTTGAGCTTGGCATCACAGAATTTTGTGTATTCTCTATTAGTTGGAACAAGACTATCAGCTGACTGAGTAAGCGCATTACAAGAAGAGCCCATACTAGCACGAATTGTCACCTCTGCGCCTTGGAAAGAAAACTCAATACATTGATGGTATGTGGAGGGAACCGCTTGCATCTCATGGATCCACAGTCTTCCCAGCAAGATATTATATGCAAGAGGAAGGTCTAGCACCTGACATGTGACATCTCTCTCAACTGGTCCAACCCGAATGGGTAGCACAACTAGACCTTTAGATTTTCTCTCTTCTTCATCATAGGCCTTGATAGTAATTCTTTTACGGGAATCTATGCAATCTTCGCCATAACCTAGCTGAGCAAGAAAGTGAGCGGAGCAAATATTGAGACCAGCACCATTATCAGTGAGGACGCGGCGGACTAGCTGTTTTCCTATCACGACTTCTATATGCAGAGGAGCATTATGCGGGTGACTAATTGAGTGATCATCTTCTTCCGAGAAGGACAAATAATGCGGTGAAGTCAAGTGACCCACCATGGATTGAAACTGATCCAGATTGATGTCTTTGGGGGCATTAGCTTCTGTGAGAGCTTTATCCAGAATCTGCCTATGAGCAGGCGAGATCTTCAATAGCTCAAAGATAGTTATTTGAGCATTGGTTCTTTGAAGCTGGTCAAGAATGCTATAACCAGCAGTAGGTGGCGTAGGGACCACTTTTGTGGTCTTATTGGCAGAGCCAACAACAGTTTTATCCGCAGTTTTTTTCGGCGTGAATGTAGCAACAGGAGGGTCAGGACCCTTAATAGTGATTTTACCGCGAGATCTAGTAACAACGTTCACGCAATCTCGAGATGTTTCAGATTCAGATAATCGAGACCCAGGGCCTCTCAAGACGAACGGGGTCTTAGGTTTGGAAGCATCCCCGCTCCCCTTGCTAGTAAACATATTACAATATTCCACTTCCACAGGTTCAACCATGTTGATGACGTTATCATAAGTGGCATGTGCGTAATTAACCTTGGCATTATTGTTCTTAGCGTTAGAGGATTCGCCTTTCTTGTGACGAGGAAAGGGATATTTAAATGCCTGATGATCTGAATTCTTGTTATGATTTTCCACAACGATCACCTGGTTATCGATCAGATCTTGGACTTTATGACGCAATTGAAGACAAGTCGTAGTCTTATGACCTTTGTTTTGGTGATAGTCACAGTAAGCGTTATCATTCCACCAATGAGGTCGTGGTTGCGAATCGTATAGATGTTTTTCCAAAGGAGCGAGAATCTGATTTTGTACCAAAGTTTTGAAAACCACATCAAGCGGTTCTCCCAAAAAAGTAAATTCACACTTGGGTTGTGGGGCCCAAGGTTTGTTGCCATAAAATCTAGAAGGTTGTTGAGTGTTTGTTGTAGCCTTTTCAACATCTTTGGTCGCTTGCATACCAGAGGTGAGATTGAAGACCAGTTTTGAAGGAGTTGGAGTCACAATATCGACCACCCCATCATTCACAACATCCCTATTTTTGTTGGTAAACTTCCCTTTATCTTTGTTGGAAGCAGAGGGACCTTGTTTGTTGTCTTTATACAAAGTCAATTCACCTTTTTTAACCATAAA
>MU224995.1:587281-605874 GCA_018584345.1 Thuja plicata
AGATATCGAGTTTCTCAGATTCGGGTATTTTGCGAGGGTACTTAGTGCAAAGTTGTCTCCATCTTTGGAGAAATGTTAAGAATGGCTCCCCTTGCCTTTGCTTGAGATTGCAAAGGTCCCTTATGTTGACGGGATGTTGTATATTGTGAGAATAGTGTTGTATAAAGAGATTGGCAATCTCATCAAAAGTCTTGATGTCAGTGGGTATTCGAGAGAACCACTCCATGGCAGGTCCACCCAAACTTCGCGGAAAGAGACACATCAAATAGGTTTGATCATGCATAAACTCCATGGATAGGGCGCCAAATTCTCTTAAATGATCCTGAGGATCAGTGGTACCCAGATACTTATCATATTTAGGGAGTTCTACACCTTTGGGAAAAGGTGGCATAGCAATACTCCTATCAAAAGGAAAAGGACATATGCTTTCCATTGTGAACTGTTGTGTGGGTTTGTCCTTATCCTTCATAAGTTGGCTGATTTGACTTTGCATGTCTTGAATTACTTTATGCAATTTGGAGGTCTCACTTTCTTCTTCTTTAGCCACAAGCGTTTCCACTTGGAAGTTTGAGGGTAACTTAACTCCTTGTTTGGCCAAATCTAGAAAGTATTTTTCTTTGTCTTCCGCAAGGAGTATTTCCATCATTTTGATGAGAGCTTTATTAGATTTTGCAGCGTCTATATCATTTTGAGTTATTGGCTCATCATCATTACCAAGAATCTCATAAATACTATAAGTCTGATCTTGACCCTGGTGATGCTGCTCTTCTTGCTGACCTTGCTCATTTTGGGATTGGTCATGACCATCCTTGTATTGACCTTGCATGTAATCGAAAGGAGTTGCCATGTTGTTAACGTGAGATTGTGCCATGTGCACCTCTTCAGTATGAGTGTGAGTATCGAGTTGAGAATTCATAGTCAATGTATCTCTTGGCGGATCAAAGGGGTTGACAAGATCAAAAGGATTGATACATTCAAAAGGGTCACTAAGGCAGTGGGGGTCGTCAATAGGATCAACCCAAATAGGTGACTTTCTGTAGCCTTGTTGATCTGAAAGAAATGGATTATGCTGATCTTGAAACAAAGGATTAGAACACAGCTGGAACACTGGTTTCTGATTCGGACTCGGGTCTATACTGAACGGGGAAGAGGAACGTGAGGATCCCTCTTGACTATCAAGTTGAACAATGGGTTTAGAATGACCTTTTCCTTGATTATGAGGTTTACTTCTACCTACTCCAGAACCGCGTATGGGAAAAATATTGCCACTCCTAGTCATAACAGGCATAGACGAAGATGAAACAAGATGAAACTTAGGATTCGACTCAGAACTCTGTCTCTAGAGATGTCGAAAAAAGAGGTAATAGGCTAGAACAGCCAATGTGTGAGAATGCACCCGGCACGAATCGTCAAGAGTATGGCTAGAACAGTCAAGATGTGACTATCGTGTCGCAAGGTACAAAAACACAAAAAAGATAGGATGGAGACAAAGAGACAAGACAAGTTTGAGTAAGAATCGATCAGTTCGCAACTCGAAAAAACTAGTTTCAGACTGCAAGCAATAGGGAAACAAGCAATCAGACCCCAGACAAAAGTCAGATCAGGCAAAAAAATACCAGTTAACGGGAAAAAGCTCGCTATTTTAAACGCCAGGATACAGATTCGCGTGAGAAAGTACTGCGCCGCGCGAAAAAGTGCTCAACTTCGCGCGACAAAATGCTAGCTCGCGCGAGAAAGTGCTAGGTTTCTGAAAGCTCGCGCGAGAAAACTCCAAATTTTGATACACGGACTCAGTTTTTGAGATAAAAACCAGATTTCGAGACACAATCGGGATTGTTCTCTGACAGAATTTCCAGGTTCAGGGCAGTTTTATGATGATAAAAATCAGCAATCTCAGTTTCAAGGTGACAAGCACTCGTTTACAAACACGAAGTTTCAATCAAGCAGTAGTGACACAAGCAGTAGTCATAAACAGTTCTACCAAGGACAAAGCAACTTGGCAGAATCATGGGAGTCTTTGTTTGATTATGATCGGACAGTTTAAGACTCAAAAACAAACACTTAGTTATCCCTACAAAAAAATTGGTGGAGAAGACAAAATTCGTGCCTCGCTGTCTTATGCGTATGTGTGCACCTCACACAGCAGTGTCACCCTCGAAAGAGCGCTCGTGTTTTTGGTGTTTCCAAGGACTAAGTATATATGTTCGAAGGTTACCCTTAAAGCATGTGTCAGCGTCATATACCACTTCAAGCATCTAGGTGCATACCTATGTCGAGAATCTAGGGGAGAGATTCTTCCCTCTCCCTGCGCACAGATTATGTCTTCTTTCGGAGGTGAACCGAGTGGGCATCTAACTAAGAGAGTGTTTAGTGGGCTTCCGTTCACAATAACCTTCGGTGCCTCTGATACAGAGTTGGGGCCTTGCAGCCACACCAACACTTGAAAGTCATACACCCTTGCAAGCAAGGCTGGGAGCGGTGCTGCTCAATACGACAAACAAGGCTTTCTCAAGATGATAGTCGAAATCATGAGAAAGAAGTTACCATGGCTTTGGAGTCTTTGGACTCAACAAAGCAGACTTTATTATAGTGAGGTGGAATCACCGGCGATAGGTGTGTACTCACTTGGGTCGTTCCCGGAGGTTCAACTTCCGGCAGGCCCTCTAAAGGTGACACAACTTGGTTTGGATTCAAGGGTTTGATTTTCTGATTCTCTCAAAGAGAGAAGAGCATATTCTCTACCTTTTCACCTTACCCAAACACATCAAGCATATTCATCACCGAGATAGTTTCACTCCACCAAATCCACAAGCCTTTGGGTTTCTGATTCTCTCAAAGAGAGAAGAGCATAATCCCCTAACAAGTAGAAGTGCTAAAGATTCACTATCTTGCTTTGCTTCCCCAAGTATCCGTCATGCTAGCAACATCTGGGTCTCGGTTTCATCCATGGGCATCACTTCCATGTAATGAAGAGCCTATTCCCCTACTTTGCTATCGAGATCCTTACGAAATTTTAACAAAGCCCTATTTAAACTATGTGAATAAAAAATAGTAAACAAACACAACGTTTTTAATATGCCTTTGACAATTGTCCTGCAAGCAAACTGTTAGAAAGTTTTTATGATCTTTGACAAGCAACCTGCAAACCACTGTTATGCTACAGCAGAAATCAGAAACAGGAAATCAACAACAAAGAGAAAATGTCAGAAAAAGATAACAAATTGCAGATTCTGGAAATTAAATGACTGTCTGAGAAATTTCGCGCGAGCAAGTATTTCGCTGCGCACGAGAAAGTGCAAGACCCGCACGAGCTTTCTGTTTCTTTGCGCGAGAGAATGCTACAGGGAGCAAAACTTCACGCGGTTCGATATGAAATGTCGCGCGAGATTCCGTACCAGTGCTATACGGACGTACTACAGAGTTCAAATCATTGTTAAAAAAAATTCAAGAATGAGGCCAGAAATCATTTTTTCTGCCCCACGGTAGGCGCCAAAATGTTATGTGCTTGAATGAGACCTCTAAATCAGGCACAAACCCAACATAGTTCTTACTCAATCATTCAATTTGCAAAGATGAACATGAATTGTCCATTTTACAAACTTGATTGAAGCGACATATTGCCTCCTAATTAGTTGGGGATGTCGAATTTACTCTCAGAACGAGAGCCAACAACCTTGACCATCGCTAAAATGGAGGATTTCTAAAGCATGAAAGGTCAGCAAATTGTCATTAATCTATGAAAAAAAATGCAATTAATCTAGAAATGAAGTGCCATTAAACTAGAATTGAAATGCATATTAATCTAGAAAGCTTGAAAATATGATGGAATTAAGCTACTAAATATGTAAGCAAACTACATTAAGAATCAACATATTACTTAATCCAAATGAAACTAATCTAATTATGCAACAAAGCTAAAAAGCATGAAAAAAAATACAAATTTAACTATAATTTTGATTCTTTCCAAATCATCCTCTCAAATGAAGAAAAAGATGTCCAATATATAGAAAAACTATGGAAAGAGGGTGAAGAGTTTCTTGAAAAGAAACAGTTGCCTCTTCATTTCCATGGAATGGAGATTGAGACAAAAAAGCATGAATTATTTAACTAAAAGAGTGGATTATTGCCACATGAGTGACCTTTCATATAGAATTATGGAACTTTTTTTTAGGATAATCCATTCAAACAATTAAATAATTATTCAATTCCTTTTGATGTGTATTAGCTAAAGAGGGTGGAATTAAATCTAATTTAAAAGCACTTAAGACTTTCGAATTAAATTAATTAATCATAGGGATTTTTAGCTAATAAACCTTAATAATTTAGGAATTAAATATAATGTCAGATTTATGCAAATTTAGGTTATCTGTATTTGAGACTAAGTCAATTAAAGTCAATTAGGAGGAAAATTTGCCTAGTATAATAGAACTTTGATGATGAAAAATTGAAAGAACACACCAAAATTAATTGGAATTATAAGGTATCAATTTTGAGGTGTTACATTTACTATTTTTGTGATGAGGACAACACTATTGGATATTGATAGGTCTTAAAAAGAACATGAAATGTTATGAGAGTCATAAAGTTTTATTCCATGAAACACTCAAAGCATGACAATTTGCAAGCATGGAAGAGTATGACAATTTCAAGCAAGATGGTGTGACAGTTTTTAGGAGTTCGAAGTGGAAGAAGCAATCATATCTATGCACATTGATGACAGTCGTAATAAATAGTGACAGATACCAACTTCTTAAGAACTGTTTTGAAGAGAACGATTTCATAAGTAATCAAGATTGTCAAAGGCTAAAGAAGTTAGGATTAGTCATAAGGCTAAAAGACTAGTGCACAGTCATGTTGAAGTCATATTCGTTATCAAAGACCCATATAACGTATGCAGGGAGTCTTGATCAAAGATTATAATATTATATTTTTAGGAACTGAGAATGAATTGCAGGTTGTCCGAACTGTTTTGCAAAGGTAAATGACAGTAAAGATCATACTATGAGGAATAGGCACAATCACTTCATAAGCATACCAAAGTGAAAATGAAAATCATGACAGTAATGAAAGGTAGAGCATAGTTTAGTGCTGTCATCACAGTAGACAGCCTATAGGAAGAAAACAACATGATAGGGATGTCCAGAAAAGGTAAACCGCTTAGATGCCCAACTTGAGAGTGCAACAGTTTTTGTCATTTATATGGTGAGGGAAAAGAAGCGGGCAGACCACTAGGTGACAATAGTAAAGTTTTGTCTCCTTTTTACTGTTTATAGAGAAAATACAAGAGAAATACAGTCCTATTTAGAGAGAAAGATGATCATTGATATGCACAAGGAAAAAGTTGGGATTTAAAGGAAGTCTATGCACAAAAGTTTGACAGTCAAGCATATGGCAGAGTGTTAAGCACAAAGGGATAGTCATGTATATGACTGTCTTGGAGAAAGAAATGATCTTTGTTTGAGATATGGAATAGACTAGAGAACAAGAAATATTCCAGGTCCATACAAGTGGCAGTATCCATGATTGTGGTGATAGTCATGTGATGGAGGACAAATTTTTATATAAAGATACATTCAATAGGATTGTGAACACTTCAGGACAGTCTCTTGCATGAAAAAGAAAGAATCATAGAACACTTGATTACATTGACAAAATGACAGTTCTATATTGTCAAGGTATAGATGAAGATTGTGAAGTGTAGCATCCATAAATATCACAATACCACTCCTAGGGCAGCTAAAAGGTCTAAGAGGACTTAGGCAAATGCATGGAGAATGTGCATCCAAGAGAAAAGGAGAATGGTAGCCTAATATAGTCTACAAGCAAGGAAGGCCATTTAACATATTTGGCATGCAAGACAGTGATCTTTAGGAAAGCAAGGGGCGGTCTAACAGACACAAGAATTCATTGGCAGAGGATAGAGATAAGTGCCTATGATTGTGTTGAGGGTAGAAAGCATCCATAGAAGGATCATCTTTGAGGAAAATAAAGGTAAAGTTGGAAATGACAATGTTCATATGCAGTAAACAGATGACAGGTTGGAGATGCTTGAAGAACAGTTCATAAGGCCAAAAAGACACTAGAAGTCAAAGAACCGAAGTGAAGAAGATGAAAATGAAACAAAGCAGGCAGACTGCAACATGAATTGAAGCAGATAGTCATGGGCACTTGATAGAAGTCATGAGGTTACTGGACAACAAACTCAAAGTGAAACACTTGATGGAAATGAAGGTTCAAACTAGGTTCACAATAGAGAGGGACGAAAAACTGAAAGTCATAGTCCTGTGAGTTATACCAGTCATATACATAGGAAGATAACCATTAGTGGGTTGAAAATAACCATGAAGACCCAATCAAAGAGGTCTAGAAGTGAAAACCAAACCTACAGATTAGAAGACACTCCTTGCATCACATTTTCAAAGAACAAGGAAGAGAAGGAAAAGGACAGCGAGAAAAGCACAATACATGTGACAGTCCCCAACCAAAGAAAAGGTAGTTCTTGTAATTGACAAAGTCTATGAGGGCAAAAGCAGGGACAGTCATAAGAGAAAGAGCAGTGAGGTTCATTGTTCATCTAATTTTGCGACACTTACAAAGATAAAATAGATGGCATCATAAAGACACAACAAAAAGATGTCTACAATTCACAAAAAGACACTACTTACAAGACAAGAAGAACAAATAACATGATGAAGAAGAATATGGCCATGCTACTGTAGTGATGTAGCAAAGAGAAAGATATATGGTAAAAATAATCCAAGACATCACAATGAGCACGAAGGGCTTATGGGGATAAGGGACTGTCATAAGAGCAAGAATAAAGAAATAATGAAGGGGATAATGGACTTGACATTCTCTTGAAAGAACTCCAGTATTACAGCAAAATAAAACCTATGGGTGGCAATGCTGATAACAGTCCAAGAAAGCAAGGATATCACCCTGTAAAATGGAGTTATGATGACTCTTAGGTGTCTTTTTACTTGCATAAAGACCTCTTAAGGATAGGAGCACATGTAAGGCACAGTTTTAGGCCTTTATGATTCAGTAGGAAGAAATTGGGAGGGCCTTCTATGACCAATTTCAGTTTCACCTGACCCAAGGAAGTATCCACTAAAGAGAGAATGAAAAGGTCACATTTCCTATAACTTTGGGAACCTGGTTGAGCAGTTAGGCAAGGTGGAGCCTGAATAAAGGACCTGAATAAAGGACACCTTTGAAGGGTTGATTCAGTTCCAAGCATCACCCAAGCATCTAGGAGGCAGTTGGCAGCAGTTGAATACCATTTCCAAGCATCTAGGGACACCTACAGCTAACGAGGCAAGACGTGTCTTCCCCTTGTTATTGCACATGTTGCAAACATTTAAGAGGTCATTGTAGATTCTATAGGGACTCTTATGACTAAATTTGGGGTTAGTTCTTACAATTTCATGCTAAGTGTTGTGACTTTTGAAAAGTTCTTGCAGCAAGATATTGTCTTGCAACTCAAAATTACCAATCTTGGAAGACTGAAATCTGCATTACCAACTTGGAAGACTGAAATCTGCATGTAAATCTTCATTTTGAGAATAATATCAGAGCATTTCAGTATTTGTACTGTTGTTAAATAATAACATTCCAAAATCACCTACATGGCCATCCAAATAACCATTCCAAAATGTTGGAAGATCTAATATTCATAATTAGGATTGCAATTAATTATCATACTTTACTAATAAATAGTTAGATTTACATTGTCAAATCTTATTATATGTCATTCCTAAAGCTAATTATTTTAATTCCTTACATTAAAATTCCTAAATTAACATTGATATATACACGTTTTATCATTCTCAACTATCATTTACTTCGATAACAATCTAACACATAATATATACTCAAAAAAATATCATTATTTTCTTTTTGTTAATAAAAATTTAACTGAACTGCTTGATATTTAAAAATAACAACCTTGCAATGTATTAAATAAGAAACCTCAGTCTTCTACTTATTCACATGACTTGAATATTATGCATACTTCTTTCCTTGCCATGTCTTTAAATATTATTTTGAACTTCCCATTCTTTACATTCATATTCTTTACATTCTTATATGGAGCTTGTTGCAAAAGTAAATCTTTTCCCAAAAACAAAATATGCTTTCCTCCTAAAATAGATGTCCTTCCTAATTTTCTCTTTATAGTGGAGTAAACCAAGTTCAGAGTTCACTTCTCTAAGGATAGTGCTTCATCTTAAACTATACTTTCTACTGATATACACTTTTTCAAGCAAAGATCATCTGTTTTCATGATGTAAGGTCTTATGGACACTTGGAAAGACACTACCTTCCCACATGTACAATGTAGTAAAAAACACTAATTCAAAGAAAGAATTATATGATATGCTTAGAAAAGAAACATTTTGAGTTTATAGTTCTTAATTACAGTTTTCATTGTTGTTCATGGCAGGCATAAAGAAAGTCTCAATGGAGGGGAAAAAAAGGAAAACAGAAGGAATCTCTCACGCAATCAACATGAAAATAAGAAGAAAACAGTAAGTAAATGATATGTGAGATGATATCAACATGAAAATAAGAAATGTGAGATACACACGGGAAAATTCATGGTTATTTAGATATTTGTAGCTCAATCTTTATACAAAATTTTGTGGGAAAAATGGTCAACAGAAAAATAATGAAACATACCTCCAACCACTCCATGAGACCTTTTTTCAAAATAATCCTTTGGTAAATGAGTTTATTATTTGTCATTTTAAAAAAATTGAAAACCAATATTATTACCCACTGTAGTGTGCATCTGACTCCAACAAAGACAGGGATAGCACGGAGAGCAGTGCTGCTCCTATTAATCTGTCTCAGCAGCCATAGTTCCAATGAACTTCCTAATAGGGGGACAAAGGGACGAGTTTCAGAAACGGGGGATCAAGGGCTTAAATTTAGGGAAACCAAGGAGATGGTGGGGAAAGTGGCAGAACGGTTGTGGGTGGCAGCACTGATATACAAATTGAGGTGAATTGGAACCTCCAAGGCAAAATCTATAATAAAACGTCTTTGTGAGTGCCCTAAGAAAAGAAAACTAGTTTTCAGAAAAGTAAAGGTTTTTGATCAGTATGTAATGACATGTGTCATATAGCAAGCCACTTAGAGGCATCCCCGTGGAAGTGGCAGAGGTGGTGGTGCTATGGGGGACATTTCTCCCAAGTCCCCAAGTCTTAGAAACATCCCAATATAGAGAACACAAGGTTTTTTTTGTTGGGGAGAAGGGGGAAGAGGGGGAGGTGGGGGAGGCGTCCCATGGAACATTTGTCTCAACTTGTCTCGTGCAATAAGAAAAAGACAATAAATTTGTAAATATAAATATCTTTCGTAGAAAATTAGGTGCAGTGGCTACTTTGGAGAAATATGTTCAAAGATAAGAAGGGGAGACACAGGGGCTTGCAAGATAATATTGCAGCACTAAAATGTGAATTTACAATCAAACAAATTGTATTTATAATTGATAAATTTTCTATATTGTTATAACCCTACAAAATTTTATTTTATTGACTTTCACTACGGATGAGTCATTCAGTTTTCGTTCGATTAAATATTTAGTCTTAATTGTGATTCAAGGAGCATAGAGGAGTTGGAAATATAATTGACTGAGCTCTAAAGAAAAAAGGGTACGATATAAATAGCATCTATTAGTAATCTACATTCCAAGAGAGGATAGTGCTTCTCCACATACTATATTATTCAAAACAATTCCCCACATACTATATTCTTTAAAACAAATCACCACATACTATATTCTTTAAAACAAATCACCAAACTATAAACTATAGTGCGAGTAAAAGGGAAAAAAGTGCGAGTAAAAGGGAAAAAATATGTAATCAAATACCATCAATTACAATTATCCTTGCCAATAAGATGCTCTCCTCATAAACAAAATATCTTTCAAGAGCGTCAAACATTGACCCTTATCATATTCATCAGGCAGCTGAATTTCCAATGCTTCAAGAGAGGGCATACTCTGAGGTAAGCAACTTATTACTACAACTTCTTTGTGGCCAAACTCAAACAATTTCTACGCATGTTTTCTTAAGGTTAAGATGTGGAGGGGTGAGACAAGCAAGCATAGGATCTCTTGCCAACTCCTATATTGCGGTAAGTAATTTAACCAAGAAACATTTTTATATTTAAAATGGATGACCTTAAACTACCAACTTATAATTTTTAACCATTGAACTTGAGATTCTAAAGTTTTTTTATAAATAACTAAACAAAGAAGCCCAATATAGAGAGCGCCTAAAGATTTGGAAGACTGTAAAGTAAGTTAAATAGAGGAACATCCATATCTAATTCTCTTTCAAAAGGGAATGTTGCCCATGATGTGAAGAAATCGGCTCGCTAAAATAATTCCTGGATTGCTTCCTCCTCCTTGTAAGAAACTCATTTTCAATTCCCTCAGAGTACCTCCGCAGTGCATTTCACGATGATAGATGACATAAGGAAGCTCATAAAATAAATAGCATCTATAATTTTTCTTTATTCCAGGAGCGGCCAGTCTTTCCTCATATTCTATATTTTTTAAAACAAATCACCAGACTATAATTGCAGATGGAGCTTAACCAACATAAACAACTTTTGGAATAAAAGCAAAAGGATCATGGAATCAAATACCATAATCAGGGTATTACAGAGGACACATCTATAAGGTTCTTATTACTTGGTACTCACCATCCAGTACAATTATACTTGCTGACAAGGATGCTCTCCTCAGATACATAACATCTTCAAAAAGTTCCAAACATTGGCCCTCATCATATTCAGCGGGTAGCTTAATTTTCAATTCTTCGAGAGAGGGCGTACTCTGAAGCAAGCAACTTATTACTTCAAGTTCTTTGTGGTCAAATTCAAGAATTTTTAGGCTTATTTTCTTCAGATTATGAAGTGGAGAGGTGAGGCAAACAGGTACAGGATCTCTTGCCAACTCCTGCATTGCAGTGCTATGAATAAGTAATTCAACATTTTTTACGCAGATGTAGATTCTAATAACTTGTTTAAAAAAGAAATATTTTTATATTAAAAATGCATAACCTTATAAAACTACCAACTTATAATTTTTAACCATTGGACTTGAGGTTCTGATGTTTTTATAAATACCTGAACAAACAAGCCCAACATACAGAGCAAATGAAGGTTTGGAAGACTGTAAAGTAGGTTGAATAGAGGAACATCCATATCTGATTCTCTTTCAAAGGGATCGGCCATGTGTATGACAAGTGTCTTCAGGGACTGGAAGTTACCCATGATGTGAAGAAATCTGCTCGCTGAAATGACTCCTGGATTACTTCCTTGACTTTCAGAAATCATTATGACTAGTTCCCTCACGGTACTTCCACAGTGCATTTCAAGATGAGCGATAGCATAAGAAAGCTCATAAAACCTTACGCCATTCACACTCAAATCCTCAATCATGGCCACCTTCAGAATTTTGAGTTTGGGGCAGTCAATAGACAGAGATTTTACTCTTCCTATACATAAATGTTCTATACTGGATGAAAAGATTACGGCATTTTCTAGCCCAGCATGTCCTATTGTTTCAAATTTTTGCAAATGAGGGCAGAAAAAAATCAAGGCGACTAAAGATTCATCTGTCAACTGAACGCCACTGAGGTCACAAGTAATGAGATGAGGGAATCCGACGAAATTGACTGGGAAACTGGTGAGAAAGTAGTTGCACAGACGTAATGTTACCAGACGCGTACATGAAAAGAGGGCAGGGGGCAGCATTTCTCTTAAACCATTGTCGCGCTCATCTGTAATAGTCATGTTGTGATCAAACAGAGTGAGGTGTTTGACATTATGGAGAGATGCATACCTTACCCATTTACACACACTGTCATGAGAGAAGTCCCGCCGGTTGCTATGACCTAACATGGTGCCATGGACGTGAAAGGCCTGCAGATTGCCTGAGTGAACAAGCAAGATGTTGGAAATAATTTGCTCAATGCTCGACATGAGGAGCGGATAGTGAATATAGCAAGCAGCCCCCAAAACTTCATGCGGATAGAAAGTGAGTTCAGGCATCTTAGTGTAGAGAAATTTCCACCTCTTGGAAAGAATAGAAGATTTGACAGCGTCTTTTATTGGCATTTTTGATAGTATGAAAGAAAGAAGAGAATCGGGAAGTGTGCAGAATGCATCATGAGCGGCCATAGTTGTGAATCAGGAAATGAAGAACAACAGCAGCAGCACAGTGATGTTGAAGATTCTTAAACACGCACCATTGCTATTTATAGCAGCCCTGATGTTGGGAATCTCGGGTTAAAAAGCCCTAAAATTTGTATTGGTAAGGGAGTAAATACTAATTTCCCCCTTTGGTTGAGGAATTAGAATTTGACTCAAAATCTGATTATCTCAAAATAAGGTTTTGAAATTCTGGTTTTGTGTATTGGGAAGATAGTTTGGAGATTTTGAAATTTCGGTTTTGTATATTGGGAAGATAGTTTGGACTCTTTGGTTGACTCGGAAGATGAAGACAATAGTTGTCAATTTCGAAATTATTATTGAAATTGGAATTGGATTTAGATTATTCATTTGTGTGTTTGGTTCTACATTCCGAATTGGAATTGGAATTTGACAAAAAAGAATTTAAGTTTTTTTAATTATTGAATATTGTTTAATTTAATGTTTTATTTATTTTGTCCATTTTTTATTTATATTTAATTTTATTAATTTATATTTTTATATAGTAAATCATAAACATGATTAATTTTTTGAAATTTAAGTTTTTTTTACACTTATATTTTGAATAGTAAACTTAACTTTTTTATATTTTTATAGATTATCATAAACAAACAAATAACAAGAAAATAATCATTGCATTGCTTGATATCACATCAAAATACAAACAAGTCTTATAGTCCACATCACGGTATATATATAACTATTTCTACATAATGACCCTACAAAGTAGTGTGACTCTTGCACAAAGAAAACATCGTAGAAACATGACATCGGCTTTATAGGTAGCCTCCACTTTTGTCATAGCTGTCTCGAGCGCCATGCAAAACTTGCACTCGTCATCCACAATAGGTATATGCGTAGATGGTGCAGATGATGTAGACAGAGATGGGGCGTCATCGGCCCACTGAAAGTAGTCACATCCACCGCCATCCTACAATATAAATCAAAGTTAGTATTGCTATAATGATTAATATTTTTTCTTTATAAATATTAAATATAGTGCTATTAACAACCTTTTTCTTATTTATGCAAGTCTAAAATTTACGCTCCGAATTAGTGCATGTGTGTGATGTCCTCAACACGCAGCGCACTCCATCACCACAGTCACACATAGGGACATTTATCATAGCCATGACCATTGTATCAAACAATTTTTTGTTAATTCAGACTATTGAAACAACCAAATGACTAGGTACTTTGAATAAACTCATTATCATCCAGTACTATACAATGTTTTCATTGGTTGTAACCAAAAAAACATAGCATAATTTACTGTCCCAATACATTATTATCTTTATAAGTTAGTGTATTATAAAAAAAATTCATTGGGAAGGTACCTACAATGAACACAAAATGTCCAATTACATCACCCTTTTTTTCAAGGAAAACCTATCTCACAACTTCATTTTATCAAGTTAAGAGGCCAAGATGGGCTTGCAAAAGAGAAGGAATGGAATAAGTGTGGAATAGGATAGGTCTGAATTGAATTTTCCCCAGTAATATTAAAAGTAAATTTCACATTACATGGGAATAAGAGATTTAACTTACTTTGGGCAAGTACCATATAATAATGTGTTTAGCTTGAAGACATATTCCCAAACATATGCATGTGAGTTATGTACATTATGGCTAATTTCGTGTGATAAATTCCTAGTTCAATCTCAAAGACATTCCACACAAATCCAAACTGATCCATTCATATTAGCTCAACATATTCAAACTGATTTGATATACCAAGAACATACATACTAGGGCCCCGTTTGTTTGGGGAATTGGAATTTGACTCAAAACCTGATTATCTCAAAATCAGGTTTTGAAATTCTGGTTTTGCATCTTCGGGTTATAATTTGGACCGTTTGGTTGACCCGGAAGATGGATTAGTCAATCCATCTTCTGCGTTTGGTTGCCAATTTCGAAATCGGAATTGGAACTGACAAATTCCAACTTCCGTGTTTGGTTCAACAATTTCGAATCGGCATCAGCATGAGAATGAGAATTTATTGGCAACATGGAAACACTTCTCTATCTGAATCTTTCTTATAACCACCTGTCTGGTCTTGTTCCCACCTCGGATGTGTTCAGAAATCGGTCAGCCAACTCTTTGATTGGGAATTCTGATCTGTGCAGCATTTCAGAATGCCCAAAATCACCAGCTCAATCTTCAAGCACTCTCTCCAACCGATCCATGTTCCTTATTATCATGGGATCGTTTGCTCTCGGAGCTCTTGTTCTAATGACCATGGTCTACTCGTATGTTCACGGGAGGAAAAAGAGCAAGTTGAAGGAGTACCCAAGACAGAGGGACTTGTTCGTAGAAGGAGAAATAGTCAAATTAAATCTCAACAAGCTGTTCCATGCGACTTCAGAGTTCAGCAATACAAACATAGTCAGCTCTGACAGAATGGCGACGATGTACAGCTGGAGGCTAAATATAAAGGGCAAAGAGCAAGGTGTAGCAGTGAAGAGATTCAAAGACAAAATGGTAGTGAGTGAGAGCCTGATTGCCGAAATTCGAGCACTGGCGGTGACTAAACACGGTAACTTAGTTCGTTTGTTGGGGTATTGTTGGGCTCCGAGGACCATGGCTTTGGTTATGGAGCTGATGCCAAATCGAACCTTGGCCGATCATATTCAAGAAAAGACACTGACCTGGAGCATGTGCTTGAGAATCGCAGGTGGCGTGGCTCAGGGATTGAAGTACCTTCAAAATGAGAATGTCGCTTGTTGCAAACCCTCAAAATGAGAGTGAGAAGACCGCGGACCCGACAGACACCATAAAATGGAGTTAAATAAATCAAAAACCCGAATTTAATTTCGAATTCCACCTATTTGGTGGGAAGATAGTGCCGCCCATTTTTGGGGCAAATTCGGGTTTCATCCGCAAATTCTGGATATGCATTTTGGTAACCAAACGGTGGATTTGGGGCAAAACTAGAAGTCCTGCACCCAATTCCGGTTGAATTCCACGAAACAAACGGGGCCTAAGTCTTAAACTAAACACCTACTCACATATTTCACACATGCAAGAACTATTGTTCTCTACTGGTTATTTACACGTGATAGCAATTAAAAAATTAATATTTGGAGTTCAAATGGTGGCTACTCATTTTAGTATCAATGTATATCGGCCTAGTAATCTCATGTAATATGTGACTCAAAGTCTAAGGTCTACTCTAAGATATGCATTACTGCTTCCTTAGACGTGCATTACTTGTTTGGTAGTAAATAATACAGAATGAGTCCTCCTGAACTAATTCATATATGCCAACCTTATTCTTAGATATGATTAGTCATTACACAGCTCTAACTCATACCTACCAATGCTGCTATGCATTTAATAAACTCTTTTTAATACGTAAGTATATTGACAATGATTATGCAGTTTCCCTCATACATCTGGTGCAGGTGTCATTTAAATTCAAAGAAAAAGGTAATAGTTTGATCAACACAAAGTATCATCATGCTCAAGGGATACCGAGATAGTTCTGTCAAGTATACACTCTTCTAAACCTGACTAAATCAATTATATCTTCACACACTCATGTCCCATGGAAAAAAACTATAAACATTGCTTGCAATAGCTTATTTAAAACTTTACTTGTGGACAATCCACATTTCTTTAAGTAAATTTATGTAGCATTTACATAGCCCTCTGCAAAGAGTAGAACGGTCAAAATGTGAAAAAGAGGTCTATATTAAAAGTAAATCTTAGTGCTCTAACACACCTGCTTATGTTGCTATAGTCCTTAAGGCCCAAGGGCTTTGTTAAATACCCTGCAGCAAAACAGTGTCAGAAACATTTATTCATGGATTCCACAATAAATATTACTTTGCTTCTTATATCAGGCTCTTATGACTCTTATGACACTGATGTATCTTGGACTTAAAAATTATAATCTCTGCATCTTTGGTTGAAATCCTAAGCAAACTAAGATAAAAGTTTTTAAAAAAAGAAGAAGAAATATTTGGTTGAAATCCTGTTTACTCACTGCTACACCTGCAAATGCATTTAATATATCTCAAGAAGAATCTATCATCACTACCAAGAAATTACACCAGACTCTCCAAGAAATTGCTTCAACAAAAGACATCTGCTCATGGAATGCAACGAATGCCATGTTTGCAGACTACTGGTTGTTGTCAAGATGAATGTAGATCGAAAGAGTTTAGAATGTATTGTATACATACATCGAATCATAATAGTTGTAATTATGAAATAAAATTAGTAAAGAGGGTAGAAACCTTTGAACAAACTTTGTATGCAGCTTCAAAGAGGGCACATGTAAAAACTATTTGACAGAATAACTCATCATTGTGTAAATCGATGGAATGCGATGCTTGGAGGATATGCACAAAATGGATTAATTGAAAAATCTTTAAAAATGAATATAATCTGTTCAAATAAAGCTAAAACAAACGAGACACACTATCTGAATGAAAATGGAAGGCACAAAATAGTGTATCAATCCCATGAAAGGCATAGAGTTGTGAGCGAGGTCACCGAAATGTTTAATAAAATTCCTCAAAGAAATAAGGTCTCACTCTAAATGTGGAGGCACAGAGACTATGTGACAGAATGCCTGACGAGGATAATGCAAAAGTTCTGAGACATAGCCACCTTACAACTAGCATTGGTTGCAGGATACATATAAAAAGTGGATTTATTGAATTGTTTTTAATTCCAAAGAGATGTATGCACAAGATATGTAGTGAATGGTTTTGATGAAAATGCATTGGAAACTTCCAAACAGATTTATAAGTTTGACATGTTCTATTAGGTCCCGTTTGTTTGGCGGAATTGCACCGGAATTGGGTGCGTCACTTCTATTTTTTGCTCAAATCTACCGTTTGGTTGCCAAAAATTAAATTCTGGTTTTGGCGATGAAACCCGATTTTGACCCAAAAATGGGCGGCACCATCTTCCCACCAAATAGGTGGAATTTGAAATTAAAATCAGGTTTTTGAGGGATTTAACTCCATTTTATCTTTCCGTCGAGTCTGCCATCTTCCCATTTTGTTTTTTTAAACCCCATCGCTGTCTTCCCATTTTGATTTGGGGGTTTGTGAATGTGAAGAAGCTCTGAGGTTATGGCATTGTGAAGCGGATGAACAGAGGGTTGAGCTCATCGGTAAGCAGGTCGCAATTCCAATTCATTTGTTCTGCAGGTGACAAATCGCAATTGATTCAATGCACATGAGAGAAATAGATCAACAAGTTCTTGTCCTATTTTGTTAAAATAAATACGAAAAGCTGGTTTTTGTTTTTCCATTTGTGATAAGATTTTGTTGTTTTTGCAGTAGTTTGAAGAAGGTGAAAGAAGACAATCGATTCGCAAGAGGTACGATATGAAATGCCCTTCGCAAAAGATTTGAAATACGCCGTTCAAAAAAACTTTCTAGGGTTTATTTGAATTTATGTTCACGGACGGTGGGTTCATGTGAAGCGAAGATTGAAAACTTTAGGTGAAGGGTTTCGACACATTTAGGCAAAAAATTAGATACTTTAATATAGGTTTTCCAGTTTTAGAAGGTGAAGTCTGTGGAGTTTAAGTCTATCAGCTGAAGAAATAAATTTTTAATATGTGGGTTAAGTTGTTGCAGAAGAGGATCTTCTGAAATTTATTACCTCCAACATTTCTTTTTCATATGTAATTTCCATAGAGGAGATTAGTATCAGTCGTTTTAAAAGCTAGAGCCCTCTTCTTAGATTCGGCTCTGCCTCGTCCTTTACTCCTGTGATCAACGGGATAGGGTTTGAACTTATGCTCTCTTTGTGTTGTTTTGTTGCAGAGGGTTTGTGAATGTGAAGATAGGGTTTGCGAATGTGATCTGGAATAGATGCGCCTCCATTTCACTTTCTTGCCACCGTTCTCTATGTAGTGGCACGCCAGCGAAGATTTGAAAGGTATGGAAACGCCACTTTCGTCGATTGTATTGTTCTCTGATATTCCATGTATTTTATGTTTAATCCCTTATAAACAGGAATGTTGTGCCATGAATTTATTATGGCTTCTGATATCATTGATCTCCTTCACATAAAATTGTCAAATCGCTAAAGATCTCCATATACAGGATGCGACCCTTTTGCTCTATGTTTTCCTTGATATACAATGCCTCCTCTTGTCTTCATTGCTTCATCAATTGAGACCCTTGTTGTTCTATTTGATACAATACGACCATGGATCTTGAAAATTTACCTCTATTATTGTTGGTTGTGGTTTCTCATTGGTATACCGTGAATGCTTATTATATACCCACCCCAAAACCCTAACCATACAGACATCTTCATTACTTCACACAAAAATTTAACCATGAGTAAACATTTTACAGAGCTTAATAATGAGCATTTTAAATAAAAAGAGGTCGGA
>MU224995.1:622004-637902 GCA_018584345.1 Thuja plicata
TTTTAAACATGCGTACTAAATAAATTTTCTACTATGTGGGTATTTAAATAAATTACATATTTGAAAAATAGACTCTGAGCACTACATTTTCTATTAGTGAATTTTTTTGATATTCAATCTCTAAGTGCCTCAAATTTTGACATCAATTGACAGAAAACTTGAAAATCAGGAAAAACACTTCCACTTTTTGGCCAAAAAGTGGACTCAACTTCTTGCTGGCACCCTGGTGGAACACATAATGTATAAATTCTTATACTAGATTCTTCTTGAGAGCCACACCATCAAGTAGGATTGTTCATTTGATAATTAATTTCTTCAGAGAGGTAGAATAAGTTACTAACTGGGCTACAACCTTGGTTCCACAATCTTTTCCTTGGCCAGCGAGATTCAAAGTATAAGAAAACATGACACTTTTGGTATCTATTAGAACCCAAATAAGTAGAGTACACAGAGACATGTACAACATACATTTAGAAATCATTGATTGAAAAATTGTAACAGACATGTATAACAGACATTCAGAAATCATTAATTGAACAAATAATTTACAGTCTGTGCAATAAATTCCCATAAATGAGGTCAAAATAAACAACATAAACTCAAAAAAAATGACATGATTATCAATTAGCATCAAATTGAGCATAAGGGATCATTTTGTACCAAATTCTTACAAAAAATTTCTCAACATGCAAAGTAAATTTGGAAAAGTCATTTAACCATTAAAACTACAAACCACCAAATGTTATTGCAATCCACTCCACTCTCTCCTCCTCATTCATCAGCAATAACCCTTTGGCTCTTTCACATTGAACCACGAAGGTCTCGTACACCCTCACAAAAACACCTCAACTCAATTCAAGGATGGATTTGAGAGTGTTATACGCGCTAATCAAAACATTATCGTCATCTGATTTATCTATTTTGTGAAGGTGAACATTGTCGAGGCCATCTTTTATTTTCTTGATTGTTTCACAGATGACATCCAAGGAACCGATCATACTTGCCTGGCTACTCTTTCCCATCCTAGATGATGATGATGTAGGTGTTACTCTACCACTTGCAGTGGACTGATTGGAATGATTAAGGTCTTCATCCAAATCAGTAGCACTGTCAAGAGGTATACCGAAACCAATATCATCTTCATCATGCACATCAAATGCCTCTTCCATAGGGTTCCCTTCTTTAGTTTCATGGGCTGACGTTGGTGCATCACCTTCAGCAATGTCATTACCCACAATTACACCCAATTCATTGAAGTATTAGAAGGGTTGCCTCTTATACACTTTGACATTTTTTGAATTATCTTCTCTACATGTTGGAATAAATAAATGGATTAGGTTCTTTGTCTTTCATTATTAACTTTAGAAGAAGGCAATATTATATCAATGAAAATAGTAGAAAGACCACCCTACCTTCATAAGCTCATCCCACACACTATCCTCAGCATCCATGCATTAAGTTGCCTCATTCTAAGCGAAACCACTTGTATTTCTCAACTCTTTCATCACTCTATATGCAAGCTTCCATGTTTTTAGCTTGTTCTTGAAATTGTCCTTTGTTAGATTCAGGTTCATATTTGCGTTGAACCTCCTCTCAATGGCGGTCCACGCTTCTTTTTTGAATCCCCCATCACCTTTTCTTCCAAGATGCACTTTCTCCTGCAGCAAGTCTAAAAACTTGTGTTCCATCTCTTTTGTCCACATTACATTCTTTGAGGATGAAGGTACATGGCTCATGTTACTAGTTTCTTCCATGCTCATCATTAGTTCTGTGTATGCCATGGTCTAGACTAGCTGTTCACAATGTATAAAATCTTGTTAATGGTTAGCTAGGCATATTTATGGACATATCCTTGTATCATTGTATCTGAATACATCAGTATAATTTAGCAAATAAAAAACCAACATGTCCAATACTTCCAGATATGAACAAAAGAAAAAGGAAACCATCATGTATATCAAAGTATCTGCATACATCAGTTTACTCAAATAAAAAACATTGACCCATAAAAGTACAACTATTATATACAAGTCCAATACTTCCAGATACGAACAAAAGAAAAAGGAAACCATAATGTATATCAAAGTATCTACATACATCAATTTACTCAAATAAAACACATTGACCCATAAAAGTAAACCTATTCTCAGGATCTGTAATCTTCCCACATTCTACTTGCTCTATCATCTCGAAACTGTGCCCACTAGTCTCTATCATGCTGAGACAACCCATATGTCTCAAGCATTGGTACATCTATCCCATCACAATCATCTTCCTCTTTGGTACCAATTTCTGATGGAATGTCATCCTCTATCATAATGAAGTTGTGTAGTATGCAACATGCTAATACAATATGGGTTTGTGTCATGATAGAATAAGATGTTGCATGCCTAAGGATTGGAAAACGCTGCTTGAGAATGTCATATGTACGCTCTATTGCATTTCTAAGAGAGGAGTATCGATAGTTGAACAAATCTTGTGGAGAGTTTATTGGATTTTCACTTGAAAAATCCTTCAGATGGTAACATGTATACCGATAAGGAGCGAGAAATCCAGGTGCATTGGGATATCCAACATCCACTAGAAAATATTTTCCTACATAAATAAACTAGATTGTTAAAACTTGAAACATTGATTGTACCCTTGAGTATATTAAACTATGATTTGTCTTACTGGGGGAACAACAAGTGGATCTTCTCTTGACAGAGCTGAAGCTAGAACATGAATAGCCACTGCAAACCCTTCCCAACTAGAAAGGCAGTACTGAAACTTATAATCGAAGGAACAAACACCCATAACATTTTGTGACAAGTTGCCTATTCTATCACGATATTTACCTTGCATGTGGACATCGATGCTAACTCGTATATGGGTTCCATCGATAGATCCAACACAATCCTATATGATATGATACAATCATCAATGGTACTGTCAACCAATAATATGATAAGGATATAAATCCATACAAGAAATTTGTAACAACACAAGAATTACCTTGAAGAACGAATCAAAATGGTCCTTCCCACTAATTTCAGGAGGAGTGCTTGGACTAGGCAGTATAAATTAATCCTCATGGAGTGCTAAGATAGCCCTCAACAGCTTGTGGAAGTACCGTCTAACTATCTCTCCTGAGTGCCCAAAGTTGTGGGCAATCTTGCGGTTCCTCAGATTGTGGCCAAGGGTGTAGAGAAACATCACAAGTTGTTCTTCTAACTTCAAGTGTATCATATATGTCAAGCTTCCTTTCAACCTTAGGATACTAGCTAGACAAAATAAGGCTCCCCTGCTCATGTGAATATGATCATGACAATCCATGTCATTGGAATAAATATTCATTCTATAAAAATAATTTCCTTTTCTAATTCGTTTACCCATTTGTGCACTGCCTTCTCGGGCGAACACTACTTTGGCTACGGCAAGAAAAGAAAGAAGAGTTTTGAGAAGACAAGTGTATGTGGTCTCCATAGCTACGCATCCTAGAACATTAATATTCTCAGTAGGATCCATCAATGACCTGAAATGCGGACAAACATGAGGAGATATTCACTATCAAGCACAAAGATAGAGCCCATTACAGTTCTACATCTAGTTCATTGATTTTATATTCTAGTCTAAAGATATACATGCTATTTTGGTCTTTGATTTTCTAGCTTGCAAATGGAAAAAAGGCACAGAAATGCCCACCCCACAATTCCTAGTTAACTTTGCATGTTGTGGGTCACCTCAAGATCTGATTTACATTGTAGGAGGAAGAAAAAATGGGGAAACAAACTGAAGCTACAGTTTACAATGTGGACACATATGAGTGGAATCTTCATCAAAATATGCTTAAAAATCAATCTTTATGTGACATAAGTAAGAGAACAAACCATATTGGCTAGATAGCCACAAATAGCCTTGTATAGCAACTCTAGACAAAATGCAGCACCAAAGAATTCAATTACTGCTATGCTGATCATATAGAGAATCCAATATCATTTTAAAGAACATATATCAATGTGGGAGGTGAAAAATTAAGACTCTACAAAAGTTGATGAAAACCAAGATTCATGAGTGATAAAGATAAGCTAAAAACATTGATATGGCTATCAGCAAAGATGAGATGAATGTAATCAATATAATCCTACATATCTATAACATTTGACTCCACAAATAAGGATGATATGTTTGTAAGATATGTTCATCCCAAGTAGTTGTTTCTAGAAGAGATATTTCCTACTACACTGAATCGATGGGGGATATGCGTGAGCCAATGCCAATCTAATTAGGAACAATATAATATGAAGATTATTGAGTTGGGATCTCAATGTGAGTAGGAACATGAAGATAAGCCTCTGACCCATCATAACATACAAAACCTCTATTATACTCAAGCTCCTCTATAGTATTTGTTACCTATTTTTTTGTTTCTAGCTCAAACAGGTAGAGTTGGGACAACACATGCAACTAAGGTGAAAGGTATTCATTTTTATTAAGTGTGCATTACTAAAAGTAAAATAGAAAATGTTGATAAAGAACACCATTTCATGTTTGTGAAAATGTATAATAATAGAAAATTATACAATCATTTGCATTAAAATTTCTTTATTCATAAAGAGTAAGTACATGTCCCACACAAGTCGTGGGAGATAATTGAACAAATACAGTATGAGAATAGAACATATATAAAAGGAAGCGTAAATAAGGAGATGGGACCCATCATTTCTTGATAATAAAGAATCTCATGTTGAGTGTAGTAGTCAAGGAGGTTTTATCAAACGTGTTTGCTTCATGTGCAGGAACATGTACACATTCATTATTTATTAGCATGTGGGATGAAGCAGGCTCCCATAAGGTTTGATTCCATCATGTTGATAATAACAAAGTATGTAGCTACAAGAACATCATATAGCTACAGGATTATAAGTGCAATACAGGTTCCTATCATATTACCATATCAATCAGTGAAATGTGCTACAGGGTAACATGATCATAAAGTACACAAGGAGGTGCCATGATATCATGATAGTAAATTTCAAATACAAGTAATGGTAAAGAAACAGTAAAAGGTGATGATGTTATCCACGTCATAAGTTACATGTACATCAAGGTTGCAGATAATCAAAGAAATAGTGCTTCAAGGAATAATGGAAATAGAGCATGATGGGAATGAACCTAGCCAACATAAGAAAATAACAGACATGACATATTATATGACAAGGAGGTGGAGTTAATAATAACATTGTAAAGTCAATACATTCAAAGGTGTTTTCTCAGTGAGCATTTACATTCATTATGAGGACAGTGTCAAGGAAGAATATAAAGTCGTGGTATTTTCATAGTTATGTAAATTAGCAAGATGTGATTATGAAGACAAATAATATTCACTGATATCATGAGAAGATACAACAAGGCAAGGAACACCATTGTATAATGTAAATGGAAGGATGGACAACTACAACACAAAATAAGGGACATAATAATCAATCATGAATCTAGTACAGGAACATAGAGATCAAATGGAGTAGCAACCAAAATAGAGCACTATCATTACATCTGAAATATCAAAGGCAAGAGAATGTGTCATAGTGACCTCATAAATCAGTGCTAAAGGAAACAATATTATATGCCAAATCAAAATTAGGATAGCCATGTTAAGTAATTACAAGATTGTCTGGAAGTGCATTCAAAGGAAATATACAGTAGATATACCATGGAAAGCAATGCAAATATAACAATGTCTGAATAGTCGAGGTGTTCTAAGACCAACAGTGTTGCATGAGAAGGTTCTTAATTGATTGAAACCAATACCAATATTTGGTAGACAGAGATATTGCCAATGCACGGAGCAGTTTTATAATAAATAAACCATTGATATGGACATTAACAGGGATACAAACCCAAATTGACAATATAATGTGCACGAATACCATGTAAAGGATTCTCACAATAGGTAATTTGATACATTATTGCCAACAACCAAAAATCATAAAGAGGTCACTGGTGTCACAATGAAGGGGAAGATAGAGCAATGTAAATGGTGATAGTGTTGGGAAAGTTTTTTCAGTCACGATGTATTACCCAATGAAGAGAAAAGAAAAACAGTGCCCAACATTTAAGAAAAATAGTAATCTGGTATACAAGAACAAGAAATAAATCAAAGAGAATACAGTGCTAACAAGGACCAATAATGATATATCATGAAACAAGAGTGTTGTTATCAGAACAAATGTATGTAATTCCAATATTATAAACTACATTCAAGCTAGAAGAGCCTCTTTGATAGTTTTCATAAATGTATCAAAGACAATCCAAAGAATGAAATACAATGATCATGACACCAATAATTTTGACATCGGATAAGGAATGTCATAGAAACCATGTCTTTTAACATAGAGCTATAGAACATAGGATACAAAGCATAAAGCCCTCAAATTAAAGTTACAGTTCAGAGAATACATTACAAAATGCAAGAAAATCACAGAGATGGTCGCAGTTTGTACATGGAAAAAGTGCATCCAAGAAACATAAGGAATAATATTCATAAGGATGTTGGTGTATACTTTGTTTAAAATCATGTACTGATGAGCAAAAACAAGTGGATTCCATAAGTCTAAATGAAACAGTTGTAATGGTTTCATATGTATTCATAATATAGAGTTGTGCTTTATTAACACACATTGCTTTATGTTATTTTTGTCATGACTCAACCCTTTTTGGGAAACCCTCATTTCATAATGGAGATGCAAACAAAAGAGACCACGGCCTTTGAATGAAAAACCTCGAGAGGCAGCAACATACGGTTATGAAAAATGAAAAAAGGTTAAACCTTTGGTGATTAAAGACACATGTAAGCACAAAGAGAAGATTCGTGGCCATAGAGAACAAGAAGATTAAAACAAATGAACAGATTTCTCAAAGCCCGAGCTTCGTGTAAAATGCATAAGAAATGGTAATGATTCATTGTCTATTTGTCTATACATATGTTTGATGGGCATTGAAAAGGACAAATACCTATAGAAACAACCATGATCTTAAATGGGGAAGCTTCAAAAGCTCCACAATTCTTCAGAAAAATCTCAAAGATAATCCAACATCAAACCAAAGTCACCTCATCCACAAGCAGATAGAAGTTTCAAGAAGATAAAAAATGTAAATGAGAGAAATCAAACATGTTTTCTATTTTAGGACTCTCAACCCTAATTTCACTATGGGAGAAATGTAAATGAGTGAATGTGCAAAGGAAAGGCAAAAAATACAGACTCACTGGGTGTGATGAATGAATGGATGTGATTCAAAATGTCAAACAAATAACAAAACACGGTGCATCCCAAAAAAAAATAGCATCTAATTCTATGGACTATGGAAAACCCAAAGCTCAAAGTTTCATATCCTGCGAAAACCAGTAGGGTTACCTCACACTACGAGAAGAAACACTTTTAGGTCAAAGAATAATGCGAAGGCCCTCGTGTTGCTGCTGCAAGTTGAAGACACTAGGAAAACCCTATGTTGTTGTTGCTTTGAAGACACTGCAAAAACCCTCATGTTGCTGCTGCTCGTTAGGTCGAAGACACTGCCGAAACGGACGCTACTTGTTTTGGAATGGGGAACTCACCGGACCTGACACCATATAAAATGCAACATATAAAATACAAAACCAGGTTTTATAATTTGAATTCCACATATTTGAGTGGAAGCAGAACTTCTAGAAATTCACCCAAAATTAGAATTCAAAAATACAAACCGGGTTTTGAATTTTGCAACCCAAACAACAGATTCAACTCAAAATCAGAAAACCCACTGCCAATTCCAGTCGTATTCCCGCAACCAAACGGGGCCTAAAAGAAGGAATTTCAAAAAAACTCGTCCTAGGCTGTAAAATGCTTAAGAGTAGTGGCGTTAATTTGGAGAAGGTGTTTCCAATTTTGTTAAATTGCACAATTGTCGAATAAGAGGAAGAAAAAGAAAGAGAAAGAAAAAAATTGTAGAGGAGAAATATATAAATTTATTTATTTTTATATTGTTTTTTTTTGTATCTTTATTTCTTATTTTAGTCTTTTGGTATTTAGTTTTATATATTTTTAGTTTATAAGTTGAAAAATTATATTATAAAATAAATCTATTTGACTTTTAAGAGTATTTAATTAAATTTAAAAATAGTATTTAATTTTTATTTAAATTTGTTAGAGTAAAAAGGTTATTTAACTTAATTAATTTAATCATATTGATTAATTAATTAAGTCATCTTTTTCTCTTTTTTCACTTAAGCTAAATTTAGGAAGCTTTAGTTTGCATTTAATAATTCTTTTATTTTATACATGCATGCATTTAATAATTCTTTTATTTTATGCATGCATCCTTTAGGATTTATTTTAGGTTTTTTTGATCTCCTTTATTAAGGATTGGTCTCATTGTAATAATTCATTTTGATTAGTTCAGTCTCATTTATTCCTTCCATTTCAATTGTTTATGCACTTTCTCCTTTGAGAATTTTCTCTTGTACGTGACATCTTATTTGCATGCAGGTGATTATTGAGCTTGTGGGATTTCACCATTCTTGAATTCTAACATGGTATCAAAGCTTACCCTGTGGCTTCTTATTCGTCAATTTTTAGATTTTTCTTACAGGAATTTTTTTTTGGTGCATCTTTGGGAAATTTGGATCTCACAATCAGATCCAGAAGGTTCGAGATAGTCAAGCTCACCTTTTGTTTTGCTAAAATCGGATATACGAGGTCAATTTTACAAGGGTTTGAAGTTTTAGGGTTTTCTCTGTTACAGAGGGTACCCAAAAATTCAGAGTGCTTTGGATCCAAACCGACCTCACCATCATCTTTAGAAGGTTTATTTGACAAATTTTGATATAAAATTTGACCTATTTCGGTCACCAGAGCATCCGGGACAAAAATTTCCCCACTTGACAGTACCAACACAATTTTTGAGAAAAAATTAAAAATTAAAAATTGTTTTTGGTGCTAAGTGTTAAGTGCTTTAGCACTAACTGCTAGGCAGCTCGCCACCACTGCGCCACTCATTGCCAGAACACCACCAGTGCCCTACCATCATTCCACCCACCGCTCGCCACCACCACAGAGCCGCCATGATCCCTTTGCATCTCCTTTTTTACCCGTAGGTGGTTTTTTGGTCATAACTTGAGCAAACAAAGGCATTTTTGGGAAAACAAGATATCACCATAAAAGTGATTATGAGATGGAGCTATTTTTGGAGTTGGGGATTTCTAATTTTGACATTTTATAGGGTTTTCTGTCAGTCAAAGGCAGATGTTATTTTTTACCTTCCCAGGGGCATAATTTGTGCATCTAGACTCTGTTTTTCAAAAATGAATAGGCGTTAGAAAGGTATTTTCGTGCTCTTTCTAGATCTGTAGTCAATTTCATCCGAATTTTCACCAGGTATACAAAGATCAAACATTAGTGGTTTTTGTTTTTTGCACTTTCCAACTTTCAGATTTGTGCTAGGGTTTGGGTTCTTGTATTGTGGGGGGTATGTTTTCCTCTATTTCACATGACATATCCTTCCTCTATTGAGAGGCTTACTCCATATAATTATCATGCCTAGAAGGTACATATGACCCGCCTTCTCATGTCAAGGGGGTTATGGTCCTGTTTGGATGAGGTTCAACCTCAGTTGACTTGCTTGTTTAAGGCCATGTAGCATAGGAACAAAATAGATGAATCCATGGGGATGCTTTCCCTGAACATTTTAGATTGTCTTTTGTTTCACCTTGAGGGTTGCACTACACCTCGGGACATGTGGACCAAGTTTCATGATCTTTTTGGCACCATTAATCTATTTCGAGCACTTCAGGTTGAGGTAGAGTTGACCTCTTTGACACCTTATTCTTTTCCATCTATTAAGGATTTCTTGATGGAATTTAAATCACCATGATCATTGTTATATGTTTGTGGTAAGAACAAAACAAACACTGAGTGTGTATACATATTACTCTCTAAGCTTCAAGGTCAATTTCAGATATTTTCTTCTACATTCTACTCCACCATAGATGCTTTGGGTCCACAATTTTGCATGCCTACCTTTGAGGTCGTATGTGATTGGTTGACACATGAGTAGTCCAAGCTCACATAGTTGGATGTTATTCCACGATCACAAAATTAAGCATTGGTAGCTCAAACATCTCCAGGGAAGCAGGAGTAGAAACAAAGTCACAGACCACAGAGCCTAGGAAGGATTCTAGTTCTTAGCACCCCTCTGTCCCACCTTCTCCTAATGGGGAAAAGTAAAATACAAAAAGACCTAAGTGTGCTTATTGTAAAAAACCAAATCATGATGAGTCCCATTGCTATGAGGAGAAGATAGATGGATATGCAGAATAGGTTTCAAATTTGGTAGCTCTTCTTATGAAGAGAAATATTGCATTGCCCATAGGGAAGTGACGTTGCTTCCTATAGATAGAAAACTAAAATATTTATCAGTTTTGAGTTGTTTATGTCAGATTCACTGAATGTATAAACTACGAAAAAATAATGAGGAAAACACATGAAACTTACAGTTCACCACGAAGATCCTAATTACATGCAATAAACCACCTAATCTACTGAATGAATAAAATCAATTCAAATGTAAAATAATAAAAAAAATACAAACCAAGCACATTTGAATTGACGAGCCTCCATTATTCTTCTTGTTTCTACTCTAATAGTGGTCTAAAAAAATCTGCATAATCACAACATGAAAGCTTGATCACAACAATGATATGTAGAAGATCAAAGATTTGTGGTTAGTGGAAATAGACAATGATTCACGATTTATATATAATTGGGATTGATTTGATAGATATGATTAATTTAGGACTCAAAATGATTGACGAATGAGATTAAATGATATTCAAATTTTCCATTTGGAAGTGGAGGAAAGATAAGTTGAGTGAAAATAAATATTGGAAAGCATTTATTTTCAATAAAAGCTATCATTTTGAGGAATAGTAATGACAATGTGAATGGAAGGAGTGATAACGAGAGACATTGGAACCCTTAGAGATGGGACAGACAAGGAAGATGACAATGATGGTGGTGGGTTCTAGAATGTTGTGGGTTATGTGGAGGATTTGTTTAACTCTGGTAGCAGTAGTGCTAGGGCTTAATCTATTGCAAAGGAGAATAATGATGATGGAGACCCATTCATGGACATGGTTGATCTGTAAAGATCTATGACAATAGTTTCTTGAGTGAATATTAAATTAAGTAAAAGAAAATTATCTTAAACTTAAATAAAATCCTTTAAAAAATATTTAATAAGCTAGAAATATGAATACGAACACAAAAGACCACAAATTGATAACAGAGTTCACCCCAAATTGGGTTATGTCTCCAAGTCACTCTCTAATGAGTTATCAATCCTTTATAATGCTCTAATACTTAAATACATCAAAAGGCATCTTTCAATCTGTAGATAAGGCCTTTAAACAATCTTCTCAATAAAATATAAGTCTTCAAGAATTCTCCCTCTTCAGATTACAAGAACTTTGGCTTCAAAAAAACCCTTAAATCCTTTATCTACATTGAGCATATTTGGCTTCAAATAAAACTCTTTCCACTATAATATCACCATTCAATCTCTACCTTAATGACCAGAACTTTTGTAATATTTATAGGAGGGCTAGAGTTCAAAACCCTAGCCCTGTTTTTTTGGCACACACTATTTATTCTATGACAAAATTTGGTTGCAGTTGTATTACATTGTGAAGGATGTGCTTGGTGCTTTGGAATGGAAATGGTGGTTATAAATGGGAGATCGACGGTTCAAACTGTTGGCCCTTATATTTACTTATTCTAGATATTGTTTAATTTAAATAGAGGATGGTGCTTTATGGTTACCGTGAACCACACATGGCCCAACAATGAGAGTTGGAAATATCATGGGGGAGGTTGGGTGTGCAAACCTTCCCCCCAAATTTTTTTAACAAGAAAAACCCATTTTGTGAATCCGCTTGTTCCATGTTGCATCACCTAAAACTACCAGATATAAACACTTTTAAGAATATGTTACGTTCATACATGGTCCAATCAACAACATGGACCTTATTTTTGTTGAAACTTAAAAAAGCCATAACTTTCTTATACACGCTTTGATTGACATGATTCTGATGACATTAATTTTTCCATTAGTACACTTAGTGAAAAACATTGACAGAGATCACCAGCAGACTACAGAGATCATCGGCAGACTACAAACATTACCGACAGACTACAAGCATTACCAGCATACAGCAAGCATACCTGACAGAACACAAAGGTCATGAGAAAATGCTAAGTATGGAATTGACCGATGAACACTGACAAGTGTTGCACCGACGAAGTGAACATGACATCACCGATGGGTCAATAACATAACATTGTGAACAACACCGACGACATAGTTTTGAGAACAAAACTAACAGAACAGAAAAGGCATACCCGACGACCAGTTCAAGAAAGGAACACCGATGACCAAGAAAACCGACCGTCAGAACCGACAGTTAGTTAGACAACCCTCAAATAGTGGATCTGAATTTTACACGTCAGATAAAGCAATATAATTCTATTTACAGAGTTTTAATTTGTTTTAAATCATAACTTGAGGGTCAAGCAAGCTTTATGTAAATGTTTTAAAGCATCCTAATGGATCTAAAACATATCTAACTAAAGATCAAGGTCAAGTTGTAAACCTTGGATCTAGAGTTAACTTGTGAAGCGTGAATCAAGAATTGAGCCAAAAACTTGTATAAATAGATGTTCAAATCAATTATGAGTTATGAATTCATTGTTGTTGATAGCCACGAAGAGCATCTAAGGAGCAGAAGGCAGAATTCATGCAAAGTTCAGAAATAGATCATATCAGTTGTCAAGAACACACAGAGGCTACCAACGAGTAGATAAAGGTATTATTCAATCATGGAAGGATGATTAATTACATGTATGAAGCTTTATAGGATCTGTTATCAACAATTAAAGATTGCATACATCATTAGATCAAAGACTTATGTAGTTGCATTCTAACAAGTGCATCACATCTAAAATCCTTTTGTAGAAGGTGGACTTAACCGTTCTTTCCAAATCTCTTAACAGAGTGCACACTTAATAGTGTTTCTAAAGCTTCAAATGAAGTATATCTTAACAGGTCTCCACTGTATTACTCCTAGCAGGGTAGGTCATTAGAAGTGACCAATTGTAAGCCTTAATCGGCCCCTTCTTATCTACAGATAGTGAATTCTTGTGGGTAACAATCCCCACCGTGGTTTTTACTTCCTAACAGGAGTTTTCTGTGATATCATATCTTGTGTTGTGTTATCTATTTTCATGAATGTTTCTGTTATGGTTACATACTAAAGAACTTATGATATGATTGCATATACATAAAGAAAGATGAACAGGTAGATAAGATAATTTACAAACTAATGATTAAGGGTTAATGGGCTAACCAAGAAAAGTTTTAGAGGTACTGATTCACCCCTCCCCTCTTAGTACATCATTCCAATATAATTCCAACAATTGGTATCAGAGCTAAGTCTCTCTCATGAAAAATTTAAAAACTTGAGAGAAAAGATTGGAGCAATGGAGAAGTTTAGATTGGACATGACTATTGAGAATGAGCAGTTACAAATGCAAATAAACTTTGAGCAGTATAAGGAGGCAAAAATAAAACTGAGAAAATTTCTTGATGAAAGAAATATTATGGTAACCAGACTGAATGAGAAAGACTACAAAGAATTGGAAGTAATAGATTACTTTGAAACAACGGAATCATCAATGAGCAAAGCTTCAGATGCATCAGTTGAAGAAATTACAAGTATACAAGAGATCAATCTACATCTGATAGATCAAATCAAGATGCTGAAAATTGGTCAAGAGACTCAAATGGTGAAAGTGATTGATGTCATGATGATGCAAGAAAAGCTGAAAATGAAAGAACTCTAGCCATTGATGATAGGAGGAAAATTACAGAGAAGCAACAAGAGAAAGAATCAAAGATTCTAAGACTCACTGGGCATCACCATGAGGTTACCAACTAGATTATTCTTATGAGTCAAGAAGCAAACAGATTAAATACAGAACTCATTGAAAGAATACAGATCATAGGTGAGCTAAGAGAAGAGAACGAAAAACTGAAGCATGAAATCAAAGTCCAGAATCAACACAATGAATTAATCAAAAAGGCTGAGGATAGCAACAAAAGGATGGATGATTTTCTTGATGGACAAAGAAGAGTCAACAACTACACAGGATTAGAGTACAACGAGAATTGTGAATCTTCTAATCAAACATATCAGAGGAATGCTTTCACAAACCCAAGATCCAAGAAGCTATCATGCAATCACCGTGGAAAACCAGGCCACACCTCAAACATCTGCAGAAGTAAAATGAAAAGTATTTCTCAAGCACAATCTACTTTTACTGATAATTGTTATAAATGTCAAAAGAAAGGACACAAGGCACATGAGTGCAGATCCAAATTGACAAATCCAAAGAGAAAAACCTATATGAACAATTATTTTCCTACATGCAAGATGAATGGGCATACACATAAGGAATGCTGGAAAAAGAACAACAAGGCATGGACACCAAAGAAAACTGATAAGCTACAAACCAACCAGAGTAGGTAACTCATATGTTTGGGACTATAACACATGGGTAAATTGCACAACATGTGGAAGGTATGGTCATATTGTTGAGAACTGCATGAGAAAGTGGACCAGAAGGTCAAGAAGTTGGACCAATCCAAGTATGGCATGCTTGCACTGTCATAAGGTTGGACATGTGATAAAAGATTGCAAAGATTGACTGATAGACACAAGTACACATCCCAATGGAAATACCATTGATAACATCAAGAGAATGAGAAACAAGATGTGGGTAAAAGCCACTAACACTGAAGGTGCTGGAACAAGCAATGTAAATGGGGACACCTCATCCAATGGATTCGGTGACATCACTACATCCAACTAGATTGCACAAGTAAGTATGGAACTGCATTATGACAAATTATATTGTACATCGGTTCCATTACGCATAGTTCATATTGTAATATTAGCATGAATAAAGATGCAATATATTGTTATTTGCTAAACTATTGAAAAGAAACCATCGGTTATTGGGCAAAATTTGTATCGGTGAACACACACAAAAAATTTAGCACTACTTACCAGAATGTATCGGTCATTACACAAGCTAAGTGTAAACCGACAGATATCGGTGAACGTTGAATCAACAAAGTTGTCTTCGCAACCTCACCGACAATCATCGGTGAAGTCTCCAAAACTACTAGCAACCCCAATGCTTTGCATAGACACCAAAGATGTTATGAATGTCTCTGCTGACAAAATCAATCTTCATATAATGATGATTTGGTAAGCATTAATGACAACTTAGGGTACAAAGAGGTTATAAAAGCCCGACGGGTAAACTCATTTTTGCACCTGCAATTTTTGAGCAGAGAAGAGCAGACTAGAGAGATTTAAGAGAAAATTGGAAAGCGACCCAACATAAATCAATTTGACATGAAGCATTCACATTCACAGGCAATCACAGAGAATTTGTAAGTAAACACACTCACCGACCGCACTGTTTTATTTGTGAAAAGCCCTAAATTGCAAACAAAATGGCATCGACTTCTAGAGTTGAGAAAATTAAGGAAGATAAGAAGAAACCCTTCAATCTTATCAGAAGAGGCTCATGTGCTGAACCTAAATACAAGTTACATCTTGAAATAGATTCACAACCTAACAATTCTAGAGCATTCTCCCGAATCCCACCTAGGGTTTTACTAGTAGAGGATGTAAGGTCCTATATTCATTGCAAGATCTCAGAAATAGGAGATCTAGACCTAGATAATGCCTATAGGGCACTATGTGATGATGCTGGAAAGCTCAAAGAAGAGCACAAACACTTGGAAGTAAAGGGAC